>JBBPBR010002118.1:0-13716 GCA_037974775.1 Cicer pinnatifidum | reverse complement strand
TCATCCAATGACACAAACACACCTATTGGATGCACAAGATTGGTTAAAAACCCTAATTGGACAAGAATATGCCTAGGGAGGACGAAAATGACCTAAATATTAATTCAATGACACAAACAAACTTATTGGATGCACAAGGTTGGTTAAAAACCCTAATTGGACAAGAATAAGCCTAGGGAGGACGAAAATGACCTAAATGTTAATCTAATGACACATATGAACTTATTGGATGCACAAGATTGGTTAAAAAACCTAATTGGACAAGAATAAGCCTAGGGAGAATGAAAATGACCTAAATGTTAATCCAATGACACAACTCAACTTATTGGATGCACAAGATTGGTTAAAAACCCTAATTGGACAAGAATAAGCCTAGGGAGGACGAAAATAACGTAATTGATCATCCAATGACACAAACACACCTATTGGATGCACAAGATTGGTTAAAAACCCTAATTGGACAAGAAAATGCCTAGGGAGGACAAAAATGACCTAAATGTTAATCCAATGACACAAATGAACTTATTGGATGCACAAGATTGGTTGAAAACCCTAATTGGACAAGAATAAGCCTTGGGAGGACGAAAATGACCTAAATGCTAATCCAATGACACAACTCAACTTATTGGATGCACAAGATTGGTTAAAAACCCTAATTGGGAAAGAATAAGCCTAGGGAGCACGAAAATGACCTAATTGAACATCCAATGACACAAACACACCTATTGGATGCACAAGACTGGTTAAAAACCCTAATTGGACAAGAATATGCCTAGGGAGGACGAAAATGACCTAAATATTAATTCAATGACACAAACAAAGTTATTGGATGCACAAGATTGGTTAAAAACCCTAGTTGGACAAGAATAAGCCTAGTGAGGACGAAAATGACCTAATTGATCATCCAATGACACAAACACACCTATTGGATGCACAAGATTGGTTAAAAACCCTAATTGGACAAGAATAAGCCTAGGGAGGAAGAAAATGACCTAATTGATCATCCAATGACACAAACACACGTATTGGATGCACAAGATTGGTTAAAAACCCTAATTGGACAAGAATAAGCCTAGGGAGGAAGAAAATGACCTAATTGATCATCCAATGACACAAACACAGCTATTGGATGCACAAGATTGGTTAAAAACCCTAATTGGACAAGAATAAGCCTAGGGAGGACGAAAATGACCTAAATGTTAATCCAATGACACAACTCAACTTATTGGATGCACAAGATTGGTTAAAAACCCTAATTGGACAAGAATAAGCCTAGGGAGGACGAAAATGACCTAATTGATCATCCAATGACACAAACACACCTATTGGATGCACAAGATTGGTTAAAAACCCTAATTGGACAAGAATATGCCTAGGGAGGACGAAAATGACCTAATTGATCATCCAATGACACAGACACACCTATTGGATGCACAAGATTGGTTAAAAACCCTAATTTGACAAGAATATGCCTAGGGATGACGAAAATGACCTAAATATTAATTCAAGGACACAAACAAAGTTATTGGATGCACAAGATTGGTTAAAAACCCTAATTGGACAAGAATAAGCCTAGGGAGGACGAAAATGACCTAAATGTTAATCCAATGACACAACTCAACTTATTGGATGCACAAGATTGGTTAAAAACCCTAATTGGACAAGAATAAGCCTAGGGAGGACGAAAATGACCTAATTGATCATCCAATGACACAAACACACCTATTGGATGCACAAGATTGGTTAAAAACCCTAATTGGACAAGAATATGCCTAGGGAGGACGAAAATGACCTAAATATAATTCAATGACACAAACAAACTTATCGGATGCACAAGATTGGTTAAAAACCCTAATTGGACAAGAATAAGCCTAGGGAGGACGAAAATGACCTAATTGATCATCCAATGACACAAACACACCTATTGGATGCACAAGATTGGTTAAAAACCCTAATTGGACAAGAATAAGCCTATGGAGGACGAAATTGACCAAATTGATCATCCAATGACACTAACACACCTATTGGATGCACAACATTGGTTAAAAACCCTAATTGGACAAGAATAAGCCTAGGGAGGACGAAAATGACCTAAATGTTAGTCCAATGACACAACTTAACTTATTGGATGCACAAGATTGGTTAAAAACCCTAATTGGACAAGAATATGCCTAGGGAGGATGAAAATGACCTAATTGATCATCCAATGACACAAACGCACCTATTGGATGCACAAGATTGGTTAAAAACCCTAATTGGACAAGAATAAGCCTAGGGAGGACGAAAATAACTTAATTGACCATCCAATGACACAAACACACCTATTGGATGCACAAGATTGGTTAAAAACCCTAATTGGACAAGAATAAGCCTAGGGAGGACGAAAATAACCTAATTGATCATCCAATGACACAAACACACCTATTGGATGCACAAGATTGGTTAAAAACCCTAATTGGACAAGAATATGCCTAGGCAGGACGAAAATGACCTAAATCTTAATCCAATGACACAAATGAACTTATTGGATGCACAAGATTGGTTAAAAACCCTAATGGGACAAGAATAAGCCTAGGGAGGACGAAAATGACCTAATTGATCATCCAATGACACAAACACACCTATTGGATGCACAAGATTGGTTAAAAACCCTAATTGGACAAGAATATGCCTAGGGAGGACGAAAATGACCTAATTGATCATCCAATGACACAAATGAAATTATTGGATGCACAAGATTAGTTAAAAACCCTAATTGGACAAGAATAAGCCTAGGGAGGACGAAAATAACCTAATTGATCATCCAATGACACAAACACCCCTATAGGATGCACAAGATTGGTCTAAAACTCTAATTGGACAAGAATATGCATAGGGAGGACGAAAATGACCTAAATGTTAATCCAATGACACAAACGGACTTATTGGATGCACAAGATTGGTTAAAAACCCTAATTGGACAAGAATAAGCCTAGGGAGGACGAAAATGACCTAATTGATCATCCAATGACACAAACACACCTATTGGATGCACAAGATTGGTTAAAAACCCTAATTGGACAAGAATATGCCTAGGGAGGACGAAAATGACCTAAATGTTAATCCAATGACACAAACGGACTTATTGGATGCACAAGATTGGTTAAAAACCCTAATTGGACAAGAATATGCCTAGGGAGGACGAAAATGACCTAATTGATCATCCAATGACACAAACACACCTATTGGATGCACAAGATTGGTTAAAAACCCTAATTGGACAAGAATATGCCTAGGGAGGACGAAAATGACCTAAATATTAATTCAATGACATAAACAAACTTGTTGGATGCACAAGATTGGTTAAAAACCCTAATTGGACAAGAATAAGCCTAGGGAGGACGAAAATCACCTAACTGATCATCCAATGACACAAACAAACCTATTGGAAGCAGAAGATTGGTTAAAAACCCTAATTGGACAAGAATATGCCTAGGGAGGACGAAAATGACCTAAATGTTAATCCAATGACACTAATGAACTTATTGGATGCACAATATTGGTTAAAAACCCTAATTGGACAAGAATAAGCCTAGGAAGGACGAAAATGACCTAATTGATCATCCAATGACACAAATGAACTTATTGGATGCACAAGATTAGTTAAAAACCCTAATTGGACACGAATAAGTCTAGGGAGGAAGAAAATAACCTAATTGATCATCCAATGACACAAACACACCTATTGGATGCACAAGATTGGTTAAAAACCATAATTGGACAAGAATATGCCTAGGGAGGATGAAAATGACCTAATTGATCATCCAATGACACAAACACACCTATTGGATGCACAAGATTGGTTAAAAACCCTAATTGGACAAGAATATGCCTAGGGAGGACGAAAATGACCTAAATATTAATTCAATGACATAAACAAACTTGTTGGATGCACAAGATTGGTTAAAAACCCTAATTGGACAAGAATAAGCCTAGGGAGGACGAAAATGACCTAATTGATCATCAAATGACACAAACACACCTATTGGAAGCACAAGATTGGTTAAAAACCCTAATTGGATAAGAATATGCCTAGGAAGGACGAAAATGACCTAAATGTTAATGGGCAAAAATGACCTAATTGATCATCCAATGACACAAACACACCTATTGGATGCACAAGATTAGTTAAAAACCCTAATTGGACAAGAATATGCCTAGGGAGCACGAAAATGACCTAAATATTAATTCAATGACACAAACAAAGTTTTTGGATGCACAAGATTGGTTAAAAACCCTATTTGGACAAGAATAAGCCTAGGGAGGGCGAAAATGACCTAATTGATCATCCAATGACACAAACACACCTATTGGATGCACAAGATTGGTTAAAAACCCTAATTGGACAAGAATATGCCTAGGGAGGACGAAAATGATCTAAATATTAATTCAATGACACAAACAAAGTTATTGGATGCACAAGATTGGTTAAAAACCCTAATTGGACAAGAATAAGCCTAGGGAAGACGAAAATGACCTAATTGATCATCCAATGACACAAACACACCTATTGGATGCACAAGATTGGTTAAAAACCCTAATTGGACAAGAATAAGCCTAGTGAGGACGAAAATGACCTAATTGATCATCCAATGACACAAACACACCTATTGGAAGCACAAGAATGGTTAAAAGCCCTTGTTGGACAAGAATATGCCTAGGGAGGACGAAAATGACCTAATTGATCATCCAATGACACAAATGAACTTATTGGATGCACAAGATTTGTTAAAAACCCTAATTGGACAAGAATAAGCCTAGGGAGGACGAAAATGACCTAATTGATCATCCAATGACACAAACACACCTATTGGATGCACAAGATTGGTTAAAAACCCTAATTGGACAAGAATATGCCTAGGGAGGACGAAAATGACCTAAATATTAATTCAATGACACAATCAAAGTTATTGGATGCACAAGATTGGTTAAAAACTCTAATTGGACAAGAATAAGCTTAGGGAGGACGAAAATGACCTAATTGATCATCCAATGACACAAACACACCTATTGGATGCACAAGATTGGTTAAAAACCCTAATTGGACAAGAATAATCCTAGGGAGGACAAAAATGACCTAATTGATCATCCAATGACACAAACACACCTATTGGATGCACAAGATTGGTTAAAAACCATAATTGGACAAGAATAAGCCTAGGGAGGACGAAAATGACCTAATTGATCATCCATTGCCGCAAACACACCTATTGGATGCACAAGATTGGTTAACAACCCTAATTGGACAAGAATATGCCTAGGGAGGACGAAAATGACCTAATTGATCATCCAATGACACAAACACACCTATTGCATGCACAAGATTGGTTAAAAACCCTAATTGGACAAGAATATGCCTAGGGAGGACGAAAATGACCTAAATATTAATTCAATGACAAAATCAAAGTTATTGGATACACAAGATTGGTTAAAAACCCTAATTGGACAAGAATAAGCCTAGGGAGGACGAAAATGACCTAATTGATCATCCAATGACACAAACACACCTATTGGATGCACAAGATTGGTTAAAAACCCTAATTGGACAAGAATAAGCCTAGGGAGGACGAAAATGACCTAATTGATCATCCAATGACATAAACACACCTATTGGATGCACAAGATTGGTTTAAAACACTAGTTGGACAAGAATATGCCTAGGGAGGATGAAAATGACCTAATTGATCATCCAATGACACAAATGAACTTATTGGATGCACAAGATTTGTTAAAAACCCTAATTGGAGAAGAATAAGCCTAGGGAGGACGAAAATGACCTAATTGATCATCCAATGACACAAACACACCTATTGGATGCACAAGATTGGTTAAAAACCCTAATTGGACAAGAATAAGCCTAGTGAGGACGAAAATGACCTAATTGATCATCCAATGACACCAAAACACCTATTGGAAGCACAAGATTGGTTAAAAACCCTAGTTGGACAAGAATATGCCTAGGGAGGACGAAAATGACCTAATTGATCATCCAATGACACAAACACACCTATTGGATGCACAAGATTGGTTAAAAACCCTAATTGGACAAGAATATGCCTAGGGAGGACGAAAATGACCTAAATATTAATTCAATGACATAAACAAACTTGTTGGATGCACAAGATTGGTTAAAAACCCTAATTGGACAAGAATAAGCCTAGGGAGGACGAAAATGACCAAATTGATCATCCAATGACACAAACACACCTATTGGATGCACAAGATTGGTTAAAAACCCTAGTTGGACAAGAACATGCCTAGGGAGGACGAAAATGACCTAATTGATCATCCAATGACACTAATGAACTTATTAGATGCACAAAATTGGTTAAAAACCCTAATTGGACAAGAATAAGCCTAGGGAGGACGAAAATGACCTAATTGATCATCCAATGACACAAACACACCTATTGGATGCACAAGATTGGTTAAAAACCCTAATTGGACAAGAATAAGCCTAGGGAGGACGAAAATGACCCAATTGATCATCCAATGACACAAACACACCTATTGGATGCACAAGATTGGTTAAAAACCCTAATTGAACAAGAATAAGCCTAGGGAGAATGAAAATGACCTAAATGTTAATCCAATGATACAACTCAACTTATTGGATGCACATGATTGGTTAAAAATCCTAATTGGACAAGAATAAGCCTATGGAGGACTAAAATGACCTAATTGATCATCCAATGACACAAACACACCTATTGGATGCACAAGATTGGTTAAAAACCCTAATTGGACAAGAATATGCCTAGGGAGGACGAAAATGACCTAAATGTTAATCCAATGACACAAATGAAATTATTAGATGTACAAGATTGGTTAAAAACCCTAATTGGACAAGAATAAGCCTAGGGAGGACGAAAATGACCTAATTGATCATCCAATGACACAAACACACCTATTGGATGCACAAGATTGGTTAAAAACCCTAATTGGACAAGAATATGCCTAGGGAGGACGAAAATGACCTAAATATTAATTCAATGACACAAAAAAATTTATTGGATGCACAAGATTGGTTAAAAACCCTAATTGGACAAGAATAAGCCTAGGGAGGACGAAAATGACCTAAATGTTAATCCAATGACACAAACTCACTTATTGGATGCACAAGATTGGTTAAAAACCCTAATTGGACAAGAATAAGCCTAGGGAGGACGAAAATGACCTAATTGATCATCCAATGACACAAACACACCTATTGGATGCACAAGATTGGTTAAAAACCCTAATTGGACAAGAATATGCCTAGGGAGGACGAAAATGACCTAAATATTAATTCAATGACACAAACAACCTTATTGGATGCACAAGATTGGTTAAAAACCCTAATTGGACAAGAATAAGCCTAGGGAGGACGAAAATGACCTAATTGATCATCCAATGACACAAACACACCTATTGGATGCACAAGATTGGTTAAAAACCCTAATTGGACAAGAATATGCCTAGGGAGGACGAAAATGACCTAATTGATCATCCAATGACACAAACAAACATATTGGATGAACAAGATTGGTTAAAAACCCTAATTGGACAAGAATATGCCTAGGGAAGACGAAAATGACCTAAATATTAATTCAATGACACAAACAAACTTATCGGATGCACAAAATTGGTTAAAAACCCTAATTGGACAAGAATAAGCCTAGGAAGGACGAAAATGACCTAATTGATCATCCAATGACAAAAACACACCTATTAGATGCACAAGATTGGTTAAAAACCCTAATTGGACAAGAATAAGCCTAGGGAGGACGAAAATGACCTAATTGATCATCCAATGACACAAACACACCTATTGGATGCACAAGATTGGTTAAAAACCCTAATTGGACAAGAATATGCCTAGGGAGGACGAAAATGACCTAATTGATCATCCAATGACACAAACAAACATATTGGATGAACAAGATTGGTTAAAAACCCTAATTGGACAAGAATAAGCCTAGGGAGGACGAAAATGACCTAATTGATTATCCAATGACACAAACACACCTATTTGATGCACAAGATTGGTTAAAAACCCTAATTGGACAAGAATATGCCTAGGGAGGACGAAAATGACCTAAATATTAATTCAATGACACAAACAAACTTATCGGATGCCCAAGATTGGTTAAAAACCCTAATTGGACAAGAATAAGCCTAGGGAGGACGAAAATGACCTAATTGATCATCCAATGACACAAACACACCTATTGGATGCACAAGATTGGTTAAAAACCCTAATTGGACAAGAATATGCCTAGGGAGGACGAAAATGACCTAATTGATCATCCAATGACACAAACACACCTATTGGACGCACAAGATTGGTTAGAAACCCTAATTGGACAAGAATATGCCTAGGGAGGACGAAAATGATCTAAATATTAATTCAGTGACACAAACAAACTCATTGGATGCACAAGATTGGTTAAAAACCCTAATTGGACATTAATAAGCCTAGGGAGGACGAGAATGACCTAATTGATCATCCAATGACACAAATACACCTATTGGAAGCACAAGATTGGTTAAAAACCCTAATTGGACAAGAAT
Source organism: Cicer pinnatifidum (assembly GCA_037974775.1). Classification (NCBI taxonomy): domain Eukaryota; kingdom Viridiplantae; phylum Streptophyta; class Magnoliopsida; order Fabales; family Fabaceae; genus Cicer; species Cicer pinnatifidum. The sequence continues at coordinate 5,124 of JBBPBR010002118.1, read as the reverse complement.
AAGCCTAGGGAGGACGAAAATGACCTAATTGATCATCCAATGACACAAACACACCTATTGGATGCACAAGATTGGTTAAAAACCCTAATTGGACAAGAATATGCCTAGGGAGGACGAAAATGACCTAATTGATCATCCAGTGAAACAAACACACCTATTGGATGCACAAGATTGGTTAAGAACCCTAATTGGACAAGAATATGCCTAGGGAGGACGAAAATGATCTAAATATTAATTCAGTGACACAAACAAACTCATTGGATGCACAAAATTGGTTAAAAACCCTAATTGGACATTAATAAGCCTAGGGAGGACGAGAATGACCTAATTGATCATCCAATGACACAAATACACCTATTGGAAGCACAAGATTGGTTAAAAACCCTAATTGGACAAGAATAAGCCTAGGGAGGACGAAAATGACCTAATTGATCATCCAATGACACAAACACACCTATTGGATGCACAAGATTGGTTAAAAACCCTAATTGGACAAGAATATGCCTAGGGAGGACGAAAATGACCTAAATATTAATTCAATGACACAAACAAACTTATTTGAGGCACAAGATTGGTTAAAAACCCTAATTGGCCAAGAATAAGCCTAGGGAGGACGAAAATGACCTAATTGATCATCCAATGACACAAACACACCTATTGGATGCACAAGATTGGTTAAAAACCCTAATTGGACAAGAATAAGCCTAGGGAGGACGAAAATGACCTAATTGATCATCCAATGACACAAACACACCTATTGGATGCACAAGATTTGTTAAAAACTCTAATTGGACAAGAATAAGCCTAGGGAGGACGAAAATGACCTAATTGATCATCTAATGACACAAACACACCTATTGGATGCACAAGATTGGTTTAATACCCTAGTTGGGCAAGAATATGCCTACGGAAGACGAAAATGACCTAATTAATCATCCAATGACACAAATGAACTTATTGGATGCACAAGATTGGTTAAAAACCCTAATTGGACAACAATAAGCCTAGGGAGGACGAAAATGACCTAAATGTTAATCCAGTGACACAAATGAACTTATTGGATGCACAAGATTGGTTAAAAACCCTAATTGGACAAGAATAAGCCTAGGGAGGACGAAAATGACCTAATTGATCATCCAATGACACAAACACACCTATTGGATGCACAAGATTGGTTAAAAACCCTAATTGGACAAGAATAAGCATAGGGAGGACGAAAATGACGTAATTGATAATCCAATGACACAAACATACCTATTGGATGCACAAGATTGGTTAAAAACGCTAATTGGACAAGAATAAGCCTTTGGAGGACGAAATGACCTAATTGATCATCCAATGACACAAACACACCTATTGGATGCACAAGATTGGTTTAATACCCTAGTTGGACAAGAATATGCCTAGGGAGGACGAAAATGACCTAATTAATCATCCAATGACACAAATGAACTTATTGGATGCACAAGATTGGTTAAAAACCCTAATTGGACAAGAATAAGCCTAGGGAGGACGAAAATGACCTAATTGATCATCCAATGACCCAAACACACCAATTGGATGCACACAATTGGTTAAAAACGCTAATTGGACAAGAATAAGCCTAGGGAAGACGAAAATGACCTAATTAATCATCCAATGACACAAATGAACTTATTGGATGCACAAGATTGGTTAAAAACCCTAATTGGACAACAATAAGCCTAGGGAGGACGAAAATGACCTAAATGTTAATCCAGTGACACAAATGAACTTATTGGATGCACAAGATTGGTTAAAAACCCTAATTGGACAAGAATAAGCCTAGGGAGGACGAAAATGACCTAATTGATAATCCAATGACACAAACACACCTATTGGATGCACAAGATTGGTTAAAAACCCTAATTGGACAAGAATAAGCCTAGGGAGGACGAAAATGACGTAATTGATCATCCAATGACACAAACACACCTATTGGATGCACAAGATTGGTTTAATACCCTAGTTGGACAAGAATATGCCTAGGGAGGACGAAAATGACCTAATTGATCATCCAATGACACAAACACACCTATTGGATGCACAAGATTGGTTAAAAACCCTAGTTGGACAAGAACATGCCTAGGGAGGACGAAAATGACCTAATTGATCATCCAATGACACAAGCACACCTATTGGATGCACAAGATTGGTTAAAAACCCTAATTGGACAAGAATATGCCTAGGGAGGACGAATATGACCTAAATGTTAATCCAATAACACAAATGAACTTATTGGATGCACAAGATTGGTTAAAAACCCTAATTGGATAAGAATATGCCTAGGGAGGACTGATATGACCTAAATGTTAATCCAATGACACAAATGAACTTATTGGATGCACAAGATTGGTTAAAAACCCTAATTGGACAAGAATAAGCCTAGGAATGACGAAAATGACCTAATTGATCATCCAATGACACAAACACACCTATTGGATGCACAAGATTGGTTAAAAACCCTAATTGGACAAGAATATGCCTAGGGAGGACGAAAATGACCTAAATATTAATTCAATGACACAAACAAAGTTATTGGATGCACAAGATTGGTTAAAAACCCTAATTGGACAAGAATAAGCCTAGGGAGGACGAAAATGACCTAATTGATTATCCAATGACACAAACACACCTATTGAATGCACAAGATTGGTTAAAAACCCTAATTGGACAAGAATATGCCTAGGGAGGACGAAAATGACCTAGATATTAATTCAATGACACAAACTAACTTATTGGATGCACAAGATTTGTTAAATACCCTAATTGGTCAAGAATATGCCTAGGGAGGATGAAAATGACCTAAATGTTAATCCAATAACACAAATGAACTTATTGGATGCACAAGATTGGATAAAAACCCTAATTGGACAAGAATATGCCTAGGGAGGACGAAAATGACCTAAATGTTAATCCAATGACACAAATGAACTTATTGGATGCACAAGATTGGTTAAAAACCCTAATTGGACAAGAATAAGCCTAGGGAGGACGAAAATGACCTAATTGATCATCCAATGACACAAACACACCTATTGGATGCACAAGATTGGTTAAAAACCCTAATTGGACAAGAATATGCCTAGGGAGGACGAAAATGACCTAAATATTAATTCAATGACACAAACAAAGTTATTGGATGCTCAAGATTGGTTAAAAACCTTAATTGGACAAGAATAAGCCTAGGGAGGACGAAAATGACCTAAATATTAATTCAACGACACAAACAAAGTTATTGGATGCACAAGATTGGTTAAAAACCCTAATTGGACAAGAATAAGCCTAGGGAGGACGAAAATGACCTAATTGATCATCCAATGACACAAACACACCTATTGGATGCACAAGATTGGTTAAAAACCCTAATTGGACAAGAATATGCCTAGGGAGGACGAAAATGACCTAAATATTAATTCAATGACACAAACAAACTTATTGGATGCACAACGTTGGTTAAAAACCCTAATTGGATAAGAATAAGCCTAGGGAGGACGAAAATGACCTAAATGTTAATCCAATGACACAAATGAACTTATTGGATGCACAAGATTGGTTAAAAAACCTAATTGGACAAGAATAAGCCTAGGGAGAATGAAAATGACCTAAATGTTAATCCAATGACACAACTCAACTTATTGGATGCACAAGATTGGTTAAAAACCCTAATTGGACAAGAATAAGCCTAGGGAGGACGAAAATAACGTAATTGATCATCCAATGACACAAACACACCTATTGGATGCACAAGATTGGTTAAAAACCCTAATTGGACAAGAAAATGCCTAGGGAGGACAAAAATGACCTAAATGTTAATCCAATGACACAAATGAACTTATTGGATGCACAAGATTGGTTAAAAACCCTAATTGGACAAGAATAAGCCTAGGGAGAACGAAAATGAGCTAAATGTTAATCCAATGACACAACTCAACTTATTGGATGCACAAAATTGGTTAAAAATCCTAATTGGACAAGAATATGCCTAGGGAGGACGAAAATGACCTAATTGATCATCCAATGACACAAACACACCTATTGGATGCACAAGATTGGTTAAAAACCCTAATTGGACAAGAATAAGCCTAGGGAGGACGAAAATAACCAAATTGATCATCCAATGACACAAACACACCTATTGGATGCACAAGATTGGTTAAAAACCCTAATTGGACAAGAAAATGCCTAGGGAGGACAAAAATGACCTAAATGTTAATCCAATGACACAAATGAACTTATTGGATGCACAAGATTGGTTAAAAACCCTAATTGGACAAGAATAAGCCTAGGGAGGACGAAAATGACCTAATTGAACATCCAATGACACAAACACACCTATTGGATGCACAAGATTGGTTAAAAACCCTAATTGGACAAGATTATGCCTAGGGAGGACGAAAATGACCTAAATATTAATTCAATGACACAAACAAAGTTATTGGATGCACAAGATTGGTTAAAAACCCTAATTGGACAAGAATAAGCCTAGTGAGGACGAAAATTGATCATCCAATGACACAAACACACCTATGGGATGCACAAGATTGGTTAAAAACCCTAATTGGACAAGAATAAGCCTAGGGAGGAAGAAAATGACCTAATTTATCATCCAATGACACAAACACACCTATTGGATGCACAAGATTGGTTAAAAACCCTAATTGGACAAGAATAAGCCTAGTGAGGACGAAAATGACCAAATTGATCATCCAATGACACAAACACACCTATGGGATGCACAAGATTGGTTAAAAACCCTAATTGGACAAGAATAAGCCTAGGGAGGAAGAAAATGACCTAATTTATCATCCAATGACACAAACACACCTATTGGATGCAAAAGATTGGTTAAAAACCCTAATTGGACAAGAATATGCCTAGGGAGGACGAAAATGACAAAAATATTAATTCAATGACACAAACAAAGTTATTGGATGCACAAGATTGGTGAAAAACCCTAATTGGACAAGAATATGCCTAGGGAGGACGAACATGACCTAAATATTAATTCAATGACACAAACAAACTTATCGGATGCACAAGATTGGTTAAAAACCCTAATTGGACAAGAATAAGCCTAGGGAGGACGAAAATGACCTAATTGAT
>JBBPBR010002117.1:0-11125 GCA_037974775.1 Cicer pinnatifidum | reverse complement strand
CCCTAATTGGACAAGAATAAGCCTAGGGAGGACGAAAATGACCTAAATGTTCATCCAATGACACAAATGAACTTATTGGATGCACAAGATTGGTTAAAAACCCTAATTGGACAATAATATGCCTAGGGAGGGCGAAATGACCTAAATGTTCGTCCAATGACACAAACACACCTATTGGATGCACAAGATTACATTAAAACCCTAATTGGACAAGAATAAGACTAGGGAGGATGAAAATGACCTAAATGTTTATCCAATGACACAAACACACCTATTGGATGCACAAGATTGGTTAAAAACCCTAATTGGACAAGAATAATCCTAGGGAAGACGAAAATGACCTAAATGTTCATCCAATGACACAAATGAACTTATTGGATGCACAAGATTGGTTAAAAACCCTAATTGGACAAGAATAAGCATAGGGAGGACGAAAATGACCTAAATGTTCGTCCAATGACACAAACACACATATTGGATGCACATGATTGCTTAAAACCCTAATTGGACAAGAATAAGACTAGGGAGGACGAAAATGACCTAAATGTTCATCCAATGACACAAGTGAACTTATTGGATGCACAAGATTGGTTAAAAACCCTAATTGGACAAGAATAAGCCTAGGGAGGACGAAAATGACCTAAATGTTCATCCAATGACACAAATGAACTTATTGGAAGCACAAGATTGGTTAAAAACCCTAATTGGACAAGAATAAGCCTAGGGAGGGCGAAAATGACCTAAATGTTCGTCCAATGACACAAACACACCTATTGGATGCACAAGATTGCATAAAAACCCTAATTGGACAAGAATAAGACTAGGGAGGACGAAAATGACCTAAATGTTCATCCAATGACACAAATGAACTTATTGGATGCACAAGATTGGTTAAAAACCCTAATTGGACAAGAATAAGCCTAGGGAGGACGAAAATGACCTAAATGTTCGTCCAATGACACAAACACACCTATTGGATGCACAAGATTGCATAAAAACCCTAATTGGACAAGAATAAGCCTAGGGAGGACGAAAATGACCTAAATGTTCCTCCAATGACACAACCACACCTATTGGATGCACAAGATTGCATAAAAACCCTAATTGGACAAGAATAAGCATAGGGAGGACAAAAATGACCTAAATGTTCATCCAATGACACAAATGAACTTATTGGATGCACAAGATTGGTTAAAAACCCTAATTGGACAAGAATAAGCCTAGGGAGGACGAAAATGACCTAAATGTTCGTCCAATAACACAAACACACCTATTGGATGCACAAGATTGCATAAAAACCCTAATTGGACAAGAATAAGACTAGGGAGGACAAAAATGACCTAAATGTTCCTCCAACGACACAAACACACCTATTGGATGCACAAGATTGCATAAAAACCCTAATTGGACAAGAATAAGACTAGGGAGGACGAAAATGACCTAAATGTTCATCCAATGACACAAATGAACTTATTGGATGCACAAGATTGGTTAAAAACCCTAATTGGACAAGAATAAGCATATAGAGGACGAAAATGACCTAAATGTTCATCCAATGACACAAACACACATATTGGATGCACAAGATTGCATAAAAACCCTAATTGGACAAGAATAAGACTAGGGAGAACGAAAATGACCTAAATGTTCCTCCAATGACACAAACACACCTATTGGATGCACAAGATTGCATAAAAACCCTAATTGGACAAGAATAAGACTAGGGAGGACGAAAATGACCTAAATGTTCATCCAATGACACAAATGAACTTATTGGATGCACAAGATTGGTTAAAAACCCTAATCGGACAAGAATAAGCCTAGGGAGGACGAAAATAACCTAAATGTTCGTCCAATGACACAAACACACCTATTGGATGCACAAGATTGCATAAAAACCCTAATTGGACAACAATAAGACTAGGGAGGACGAAAATGACCTAAATGTTCATCCAATGACACAAAAGAACTTATTGGATGCACAAGATTGGTTAAAAACCCTAATTGGACAAGAATAAGCATAGGGAGGACGAAAATGACCTAAACGTTCATCCAATGACACAAACCCACATATTGGATGCACAAGATTGCTTAAAACCCTAATTGGACAAGAATAAGACTAGGGAGGATCAAAATGACCTAAATGTTCGTCCAATGACACAAACACACCTATTGGATGCACAAGATTGCATAAAAACCCTAATTGGACAAGAATAAGACTAGGGAGGACGAAAATGACCTAAATGTTCCTCCAATGACACAAACACACCTATTGGATGCACAAGATTGCATAAAAACCCTAATTCGACAAGAATAAGACTAGGAAGGACGAAAATGACCTAAATGATCCTCCAATGACAAAAACACACCTATTGGATGCACAAGATTGCATAAAAACCCTAATTGGACAAGAATAAGACTAGGGAGGACGAAAATGACCTAAATGTTCATCCAATGACACAAATGAACTTATTGGATGCACAAGATTGGTGAAAAACCCTAATTAGACAAGAATAAGCCTAGGGAGGACGAAAATGACCTAAATGTTCGTCCAATGACACAAACACACCTATTGGATGCACAAGATTGCATAAAAACCCTAATTGGACAAGAATAAGACTAGGGAGGACGAAAATGACCTAAATGTTCATCCAATGACACAAATGAACTTATTGGATGCACAAGATTGCATAAAAACCATAATCGGACAAGAATAAGACTTGGGAGGACGAAAATGACCTAAATGTTCGTCCAATGACACAAACACACCTATTGGATGCACAAGTTTGCATAAAAACCCTAATTGGACAAGAATAAGACTAGGGAGGACGAAAATGACCTAAATGTTCCTCCAATGACACAAACACACCTATTGGATGCACAAGATTGCATAAAAACCCTAATTGGACAAGAATAAGACTAGGGAGGACGAAAATGACCTAAATGTTCATCCAATGACACAAATGAACTTATTGGATGCACAAGATTGGTCAAAAACCCTAATTAGACAAGAATAAGCTTAGGGAGGACGAAAATGACCTAAATGTTCCTCCAATGACACAAACACACCTATTGGATGCACAAGATTGCATAAAAACCCTAATTGGACAAGAATAAGACTAGGGAGGACGAAAATGACCTAAATGTTCCTCCAATTACACAAACACACCTATTGGATGCACAAGATTGCATAAAAACCCTAATTCGACAAGAATAAGACTAGGGAGGACGAAAATGACCTAAATGTTCATCCAATGACACAAACGAACTTATTGGATGCACAAAATTGGTTAAAAACCCTAATTGGACAAGAATAAGCCTAGGGAGGACGAAAATGACCTAAATGTTCATCCAATGACACAAATGAACTTATTGGATGCACAAGATTGGTTAAAAACCCTAATTAGACAAGAATAAGCCTAGGGAGGACGAAAATGACTTAAATGTTCATCCAATGACACAAATGAACTTATTGGATGCACAAGATTGGTTAAAAACCCTAATTGGACAAGAATAAGGCTAGGGAGGACGAAAATGACCTAAATGTTTGTCCAATGACACAAACACACCTATTGGATGCACTAGATTGCATAAAACCCTTATTGGACAAGAATAAGACTAGGGAGGACGAAAATGACCTAAATGTTCGTCCAATGACACAAACACACCTATTGGATGCACAAGATTGCATAAAAACCCTAATTGGACAAGAATAAGCCTAGGGAGGACGAAAATGACCTAAATGTTCGTCCAATGACACAAACACACCTATTGGATGCACAAGATTGCATAAAAACCCTAATTGGACAAGAATAAGCCTAGGGAGGACGAAAATGACCTAAATGTTCATCCAATGACACAAATGAACTTATTGGATGCACAAGATTGGTTAAAAACCCTAATTGGACAAGAATAAGCCTAGGGAGGACGAAAATGACCTAAATGTTCACACCTATTGACACAAACACAAATGAACTTATTGGACGCACAAGATTGGTTAAAAACCCTAATTATACAAGAATAAGCCTAGGGAGGACGAAAATGACCTAAATGTTCGTCCAATGACACAAACACACCTATTGGATGCACAAGATTGCATAAAAACCCTAATTGGACAAGAATAAGCCTAGGGAGGACGAAAATGACCTAAATGTTCATCCAATGACACAAATGAACTTATTGGATGCACAAGATTGGTTAAAAACCCTAATTGGACAAGAATAAGCCTAGGGAGGACGAAAATAACCTAAATGTTCAACCAATGACACAAATGAACTTATTGGATGCACAAGATTGCATAAAAACCCTAAATGGACAAGAATAAGCCTAGGGAGGACGAAAATGACCTAAATGTTCGTCCAATGACACAAACGCACCTATTGGAAGCACAAGATTGCATAAAAACCCTAATTGGACAATAATAAGCCTAGGGAGGACGAAAATGACTTAAATGTTCGTCCAATGACACAAATGAACTTATTGGATGCACAAGATTGGTTAAAAACCCTAATTGGACAAGAATAAGCCTAGGGAGGACGAAAATGACCTAAATGTTCATCCAATGACACAAATGAACTTATAGGATGCACAAGATTGGTTAAAAACCCTAATTAGACAAGAATAAGGCTAGGGAGGACGAAAATGACCTAAATGTTCATCCAATGACACAAATGAACTTATTGGACGCACAAGATTGATTAAAAACCCTAACTGGACAAGAATAAGCCTAGGGAGGACGAAAATGACCTAAATGTTCGTCCAATGACACAAACACACCTATTGGATGCACAAGATTGCATAAAAACCCTAATTGGACAAGAATAAGCCTAGGGAGGACGAAAATGACCTAAATGTTCATCCAATGACACAACTTAACTTATTGGATACACAAGATTGGTTAAAAACCCTAATTGGACAAGAATAAGCCTAGGGAGGACGAAAATGACCTAAATGTTCATCCAATGACTCAAATGAACTTATTGGATGCACAAGATTGGTTAAAAACCCTAATTGGACAAGAATAAGCCTAGGGAGGACGAAAATGACCTAAATGTTCATCCAATGACACAAATGAACTTATTGGATGCACAAGATTGGTTAAAAACCATAATTGGACAAGAATAAGCCTAGGGAGGACGAAAATGACCTAAATGTTCATCCAATGACACAAATGAACTTATTGGATGCACAAGATTGGTTGAAAACCCTAATTGGACAAGAATAAGACTAGGGAGGACGTAAATGACCTAAATGTTCCACAAATGACACAAATGAACTTATTGGATGCACAAGGTTGGTTAAAAACCCTAATTGGACAAGAATAAGCCTAGGGAGGATGAAAATGACCTAAATGTTCAACCAATGACACAAATGAACTTATTGGATGCACAAGGTTGGTTAAAAACCCTAATTGGACAAGAATAAGCCTAGGGAGGACGAAAATGACCTAAATGTTCGTCCAATGACACAAACACACCTATTGGATGCACAAGATTGCATAAAAACCCTAATTGGACAAGAATAAGCCTAGGGAGGACGAAAATGACCTAAATGTTCGTCCAATGAAACAAACACACCTATTGGATGCACAAGATTGCATAAAAACCCTAATTGCACAAGAATAAGCCTAGGGAAGACGAAAATGACCTAAATGTTCATCCAATGACACAACTGAACTTATTAAATACGCAAGATTGGTTAAAAACCCTAATTGGACAAGAATAAGCATAAGGAGGACGAAAATGACCTAAATGTTCATCCAATGACTCAAATGAACCTATTGGATGCACAAGATTGGTTAAAAACCCTAATTGGACAAGAATAAGCCTAGGGAGGACGAAAATGACCTAAATGTTCATCCAATGACACAAATTAACTTATTGGATGCAGAAGATTGGTTAAAAACCATAATTGGACAAGAATAAGCCTAGGGAGGACGAAAATGACCTAAATGTTCATCCAATGACACAAATGAACTTATTGGATGCACAAGATTGGTTGAAAACCCTAATTGGACAAGAATAAGCCTAGGGAGGACGAAAATGACCTTAATGTTCATCCAATGACACAAATGAACTTATTGGATGCACAAGATTGGTTCAAAACCCTAATTGGACAAGAATAAGCCTAGGGAGGACGAAAATGACCTAAATGTTCAACCAATGACACAAATGAACTTATTGGATGCACAAGGTTGGTTAAAAACCCTAATTGGACAAGAATAAGCCTAAGGAGGACGAAAATGACCTAAATGTTCATCCAATGACACAAACACACCTATTGGATGCACAAGATTGCATAAAAACCCTAATTGGACAAGAATAAGACTAGGGAGGACGAAAATGACCTAAATGTTCATCCAATGACACAAATGAGCTTATTGGATGCACAAGATTGGTTAAAAACCCTAATTGGACAAGAATAAGCATAGGGAGGACGAAAATGACCGAAATGTTCATCCAATGACACAAACCCACATATTGGATGCACAAGATTGCTTAAAACCCTAATTGGACAAGAACAAGACTAGGGAGGACGAAAATGACCTAAATGTTCCTCCAATGACACAAACACACCTATTGGATGCACAAGATTGCTTGAAACCCTAATTGGACAAGAATAAGACTTGGGATGACGAAAATGACCTAAATGTTCATCCAATGACACAAATGAACTTATTGGATGCACAAGATTGGTTAAAAACCCTAATTGGACAAGAATAAGCCTAGGGAGGACGAAAATGACCTAAATGTTCGTCCAATGACACAAACACACCTATTGGATGCACAAGATTGCATAAAAACCCTAATTGGACAAGAATAAGCCTAGGGAGGACGAAAATGACCTAAATAATCATCCAATGACACAAATGAACTTATTGGATGCACAAGATTGGTTAAAAACCCTAATTGGACAAGAATAAGCCTAGGGAGGACGAAAATGACCTAAATGTTCGTCCAATGACACAAACACACCTATTGGATGCACAAGATTGCATAAAAACCCTAATTGGACAAGAATAAGCCTAGGGAGGACGAAAATGACCTAAATGTTCATCCAATGACACAAATGAATTTATTGAATGCACAAGATTGGTTAAAAACCCTAATCGGACAAGAATAAGCCTAGGGAGGACGAAAATGACCTAAATGTTCGTCCAATGACACAAACACACCTATTGGTAGCACAAGATTGCATAAAAACCCTAATTGGACAAGAATAAGACTAGGGAGGACTAAAATGACCTAAATGTTCCTCCAATGACACAAACACACCTATTGGATGCACAAGATTGCATAAAAACCCTAATTGGACAAGAATAAGACTAGGGAGGACGAAAATGACCTAAATGTTCATCCAATGACACAAATGAACTTATTGGATGCACAAGATTGGTTAAAAACGCTAATGGGACAAGAATAAGCATAGGGAGGACGAAAATGACCTAAACGTTCATCCAATGACACAAACCCACATATTGGATGCACAAGATTGCTTAAAACCCTAATTGGACAAGAATAAGACTAGGGAGGACGAAAATGACCTAAATGTTCATCCAATGACACAAATGAACTTATTGAATGCACAAGATTGGATAAAAACCCTAATCGGACAAGAATAAGCCTAGGGAGGACGAAAACGACCTAAATGTTCTTCCAATGACACAAACACACCTATTGGATGCACAAGATTGCATAAAAACCCTAATTGGACAAGAATAAGACTAGGGAGGACGAAAATGACCTAAATGTTCATCCAATGACACAAATGAACTTATTGGATGCACAAGATTGGTTAAAAACCCTAATTGGACAAGAATAAGCATAGGGAGGACGAAAATGACCTAAACGTTCATCTAATGACACAAACCCACATATTGGATGCACAAGATTGCTTAAAACCCTAATTGGACAAGAATAAGACTAGGGAGGACGAAAATGACCTAAATGTTCATCCAATGACACAAATGAACTTATTGGATGCACAAGATTGGTTAAAAACCCTAATTGGACAAGAATAAGCCTCGGGAGGACGAAAATGACCTAAATAATCCTCCAATGACACAAACACACCTATTGGATGCACAAGATTGCATAAAAACCCTAATTGGGCAAGAATAAGACTAGGGAGGAAGAAAATGACCTAAATGTTCATCCAATGACACAAATGAACTTATTGGATGCACAAGATTGGTTAAAAACCCTAATTGGACAAGAATAAGCCTAGGGAGGACGAAAATGACCTAAATGTTCGTCCAATGACACAAACACACCTATTGGATGCACAAGATTGCATAAAAACCCTAATTCGACAAGAATAAGACTAGGGAGGACGAAAATGACCTAAATGTTCCTCCAATGACACAAACACACCTATTGGATGCACAAGATTGCATAAAAACCCTAATTGGACAAGAATAAGACTAGGGAGGACGAAAATGACCTAAATGTTCATCCAATGACACAAATGAACTTATTGGATGCACAATATTGCTTAAAACCCTAATTGGACAAGAATAAGACTAGGGGTTACGAAAATGACCTAAATGTTCATCCAATGAAACAAATGAACTTATTGGATGCACAAGATTGGTTAAAAACCCTAATTGGACAAGAATAAGCCTAGGGAGGACGAAAATGACATACATGTTCGTCCAATGACACAAACACACCTATTGGATGCACAAGATTGTATAAAAACCCTAATTGGATAAGAATAAGACTAGGGAGGACGAAAATGACCTAAATGTTCCTCCAATGACACAAACACACCTATTGGATGCACAAGATTGCATAAAAACCCTAATTGGACAAGAATAAGACTAGGGAGGACGAAAATGACCTAAATGTTCATCGAATGACACAAATGAACTTATTGGATGCACAAAATTGGTTAAAAACCCTAATTGGACAAGAATAAGCCTAGGGAGGACGAAAATGACCTAAATGTTCCTCCAATTACACAAACACACCTATTGGATGCACAAGATTGCATAAAAACCTTAATTCGACAAGAATAAGACTAGGGAGGACGAAAATGACCTAAATGTTCATCCAATGACACAAACGAACTTATTGGATGCACAAAATTGGTTAAAAACCCTAATTGGACAAGAATAAGCCTAGGGAGGATGAAAATGACCTAAATGTTCATCCAATGACACAAATGAACTTATTGGATGCACAAGATTGGTTGAAAACCCTAATTGGACAAGAATAAGTCTAGGGAGGACGAAAATGACCTAAATGTTCATCCAATGACACAAATGAACTTATTAGATGCACAAGATTGGTTAAAAACCCTAATTGGAAAAGAATAAGCCTAGGGAGGAAGAAAATGACCTAAATGTTCCTCCAATTACACAAACACACCTATTGGATGCACAAGATTGCATAAAAACCCTAATTCGACAAGAATAAGACTAGGGAGGACGAAAATGACCTAAATGTTCATCCAATGACACAAACGAACTTATTGGATGCACAAAATTGGTTAAAAACCCTAATTGGACAAGAATAAGCCTAGGGAGGATGAAAATGACCTAAATGTTCATCCAATGACACAAATGAACTTATTGGATGCACAAGATTGGTTGAAAACCCTTATTGGACAAGAATAAGTCTAGGGAGGACGAAAATGACCTAAATGTTCATCCAATGACACAAATGAACTTATTAGATGCACAAGATTGGTTAAAAACCCTAATTGCAAAAGAATAAGCCTAGGGAGGAAGAAAATGACCTAAATGTTCGTCCAATGACACAAACAAACCTATTGGATGCACAATATTGCATAAAAACCCTAATTGGACAAGAATAAGATTAGGGAGGAAGAAAATGACCTTAATGTTCCTCCAATGACACAAACACACCTATTGGATGCACAAGATTGCATAAAAACCCTAATTGGACAAGAATAAGACTAGGGAGGACGAAAATGACCTAAATGTTCATCCAATGACACAAATGAACTTATTGAATGCACAAGATTGGTTAAAAACCCTAATTGGACAAGTATAAGCATAGGGAGGACGAAAATTACCTAAATGTTTATCCAATGACACAAACACACATATTGGATGCACAAGATTGCTTAAAACCCTAATTGGGCAAGAATAAGACTAGGGAGGACGAAAATGACCTAAATGTTCATCCAATGACACAAATGAACTTATTGGATGCACAAGATTGGTTAAAAACCCTAATTGGACAAGAATAAGACTAGGGAGGACGAAAATGACTTAAATGTTCCTCCAATGACACAAACACGCCTATTGGATGCACAAGATTGCATAAAAACTCTAATTGGGCAAGAATAAGCCTAGGGAGTACGAAAATGACCTAAATGTTCATCCAATGACACAAACACACCTATTGGATGCACAAGATTGCATAAAAACCCTAATTGGACAAGAATAAGCATAGGGAGGACGAAAATGACCTAAATGTTCCTCCAATGACACAAACACACCTATTGGATGCACAAGATTGGTTAAAAACCCTAATTGGACAAGAATAAGCCTAGGGAGGACGAAAATGATCTAAATGTTCATCCAATGACACAAATGAACTTATTGGATGCACAAAATTGGTTAAAAACCCTAATTGGACAAGAATAAGCCTAGGGAGGACGAAAATGACCTAAATGTTCCTCCAATTACACAAACTCACCTATTGGATGCACAAGATTGCATAAAAACCCTAATTCGACAAGAATAAAACTAGGGAGGACGAAAATGACCTAAATGTTCATCCAATGACACAAACGAACTTATTGGATGCACAAAATTGGTTAAAAACCCTAATTGGACAAGAATAAGCCTAGGGAGGATGAAAATGACCTAAATGTTCATCCAATGACACAAATGAACTTATTGGATGCACAAGATTGGTTGAAAACCCTAATTGGACAAGAATAAGTCTAGGGAGGACGAAAATGACCTAAATGTTCATCCAATGACACAAATGAACTTATTAGATGCACAAGATTGGTTAAAAACCCTAATTGGAAAAGAATAAGCCTAGGGAGGAAGAAAATGACCTAAATGTTCGTCCAATGACACAAACAAACCTATTGGATGCACAATATTGCATAAAAACCCTAATTGGACAAGAATAAGATTAGG
>JBBPBR010002116.1:0-13724 GCA_037974775.1 Cicer pinnatifidum | reverse complement strand
AATTGGACAAGAATAAGCCTAGGGAGGACGAAAATGACCTAATTGATCATCCAATGACACAAACACACCTATTGGATGCACAAGATTCGTTCAAAACCCTAATTGGACAAGAATAAGCCTAGGGAGGACGAAAATGACCTAATTGATCATCCAATGACACAAACACATCTATTGGATGCACAAGATTGGTTAAAAACCCTAGTTGGACAAGAATATACCTAGGGAGGACGAAAATGACCTTATTGATCATCCAATGACACAAATGAACTTATTGGATGCACAAGATTGGTTAAAAACCCTAATTGGACAAGAATAAGCCTAGGGAGGACGAAAATGACCTAATTGATCATCCAATGACACAAACACACCTATTGGAAGCACAAGATTGGTTAAAAACCCTAATGGGACAAGAATATGCCTAGGGAGAACGAAAATGACCTAAAAGTTAATCCAATGACACAAATGAACTTATTGGATGCACAAGATTGATTAAAAACCCTAATTGGACAAAAATAATCCTAGGGAGGACGAAAATGACCTAATTGATCATCCAATGACACAAACACACCTATTGGATGCACAAAATTGGTTAAAAACCCTAATTGGACAACAATATGCCTAGGGAGGAGGAAAATGACCTAAATATTAATTTAATGACACAAACAAAGTTATTGGATGCACAAGATTGGTTAAAAACCCTAATTGGACAAGAATAAGCCTAGGCAGGACGAAAATGACCTAATTGATCATCCAACGACACAAACACACCTATTGGATGCACAAGATTCGTTAAAAACCCTAATTGGACAAGAATATGCCTAGGGAGGACGAAAATGACCTAATTGATCATCCAATGACACAAACACACCTATTGGATGCACAAGATTGGTTAAAAACCCTAATTGGACAAGAATAAGCCTAGGGAGGACGAAAATAACCTAATTGATCATCCAATGACACAAACACACCTATTGGATGCACAAGATTGGTTAAAAACCCTAATTGGACAAGAATATGCCTAGGGAGGACGAAAATGACCTAAATGTTAATCCAATGACACAAATGAACTTATTGGTTGCCCAAGATTGGTTAAAAACCCTAATTGGACAAGAATAAGCCTAGGGAGGACGAAAATGACCTAATTGATCATCCAATGACACAAACACACCTATTGGATGCACAAGATTCGTTCAAAACCCTAATTGGACAAGAATAAGCCTAGGGAGGACGAAAATGACCTAATTGATCATTCAAAGACACAAACACATCTATTGGATGCACAAGATTGGTTAAAAACCCTAGTTGGACAAGAATATACCTAGGGAGGACGAAAATGACCTAATTGATCATCCAATGACACAAATGAACTTATTGGATGCACAAGATTGGTTAAAAACCCTAATTGGACAAGAATAAGCCTAGGGAGGACGAAAATGACCTAATTGATCATCCAATGACACAAACACACCTATTGGAAGCACAAGATTGGTTAAAAACCCTAATTGGACAAGAATATGCCTAGGGAGGACGAAAATGACCTAAATGTTAATCCAATGACACAAATGAACTTATTGGATGCACAAGATTGATTAAAAACCCTAATTGGACAAGAAAAAGGGTAGGGAGGATGAAAATGACCTAATTGATCATCCAATGACACAAACACACCTATTGGATGCACAAGATTGGTTAAAAACCCTAATTGGACCAGAAAATGCCTAGGGAGGACGAAAATGACCTAAATATTAATTCAATGACATAAACAAACTTATTGGATGCACAAGATTGGTTAAAAACCCTAATTGGACAAGAATAAGCCTATAGTGGACGAAAATACCTAATTGATCATCCAATGACACAAACACCCCTATTGGATGCACAAGATTGGTTAAATACCCTAATTGGACAAGAATAAGCCTAGGGAGGACGAAAATGACCTAATTGATCATCCAAAGACACAAACACATCTATTGGATGCACAAGATTGGTTAAAAACCCTAGTTGGACAAGAATATGCCTAGGGAGGACGAAAATGACCTAATTGATCATCCAATGACACAAACACACCTATTGGATGCACAAGATTGGTTAAAAACCCTTATTGGACAAGAATATACCAAAGGAAGACCAAAATGACCTAATTGATCATTCAATGACACAAACAAAGTTATTGGATGCACAAGATAGGTTAAAAACCCTAGTTGGACAAGAATATGCCTAGGGAAGACGAAAATGACCTAATTGATCATCCAATGACACAAACACACCTATTGGATGCACAAGATTGGTTAAAAACCCTAATTGGACAAGAATAAGCCTAGGGAGGACGAAAATGACCTAATTGATCATCCAATGACACAAACACACCTATTGGATGCA
Source organism: Cicer pinnatifidum (assembly GCA_037974775.1). Lineage (NCBI taxonomy): Eukaryota > Viridiplantae > Streptophyta > Magnoliopsida > Fabales > Fabaceae > Cicer > Cicer pinnatifidum. Next base: position 11,345 of record JBBPBR010002116.1, on the reverse strand, counting down.
CAAGATTGGTTAAAAACCCTAATTGGACAAGAATATGCCTAGGGAGGACAAAAATGACCTAAATGTTAATCCAATGACACAAATGAACTTATTGGATGCACAAGATTGGTTAAAAACCCTAATTGGACAAGAATACGCCTAGGGAGGACGAAAATGACCTAATTGATCATCCAATGACACAAACACACCTATTGGATGCACAAGATTGGTTAAAAACCCTAATTGGACAAGAATAAGCCTAGGAATGACGAAAATAACCTAATTGATCATCCAATGACACAAACACACCTATTGGATGCACAAGATTGGTTAAAAACCCTAATTGGACAAGAATATGCCAAGGGAGGACGAAAATGACCTACATATTAATTCAATGACACAAACAAAGTTATTGGATGCACAAGATTGGTTAAAAACCCTAATTGGACAAGAATAAGCCTAGGGAGGACGAAAATGACCTAATTGATCATCCAATGACACAAACACACCTATTGGAAGCACAAGATTGGTTAAAAACCCTAATTGGACAAGAATATGCCTAGGGAGGACGAAAATGACCTAAATGTTAATCCAATGACACAAAAGAATTTATTGGATGCACAAGATTGGTTAAAAACCCTAATTGGACAAGAATAAGCCTTGGGAGGACGAAAATGACCTAATTGATCATCCAATGACACAAACACACCTATTGGATGCACAAGATTGGTTAAAAACCCTAATTGGACAAGAATATGCCTAGGGAGGACGAAAATGACCTAAATATTAATTGAATGACACAAACAAACTTATTCGATGCACAAGATTGGTTAAAAACCCTAATTGGACAAGAATAAGCCTAGGGAGGACGAAAATGACCTAATTGATCATCCAATGACACAAACACACCTATTGGAAGCACAAGATTGGTTAAAAACCCTAATTGGACAAGAATATGCCTAGGGAGGACGAAAATGACCTAAATGTTATTCCAATGACACAAATGAACTTATTGGAAGCACAAGATTGGTTAAAAACCCTAATTGGACAAGAATAAGCCTAGGGAGGACGAAAATGACCTAATTGATCATCCAATGACACAAACACACCTATTGGATGCACAAGATTGGTTAAAAACCCTAATTGGACAAGAATAAGCATAGGGAGGACGAAAACGACCTAATTGATCATCCAATGACTCAAACACACCTATTGGATGCACAAGATTGGTTAAAAACCCTAATTGGACAAGAATAAGCCTAGGGAGGACGAAAATGACCTAATTGATCATCCAATGACACAAACACACCTATTGGATGCACAAGATTGGTTAAAAACCCTAATTGGACAAGAATATGCCTAGGGAGGACGAAAATGACCTAAATTGATCATCCAATGACACAAACACACCTATTGGATACACAAGATTGGTTAAAAACCCTAATTGGACAAGAATAAGCCTAGGGAGGATGATAATGACCTAATTGATCATCCAATGACACAAACACACCTATTGGATGCACAAGATTGGTTAAAAACCCTAATTGGACAAGAATATTCCTAGGGAGGATGAAAATGACCTAAATATTAATTCAATCACACAATCAAAGTTATTGGATGCACAAGATTGGTTTAAAACCCTAATTGGACAAGAATAAGCCTAGGGAGGACGAAAATGACCTAATTGATCATCCAATGACACAAACACACCTATTGGATGCACAAGATTGGTTAAAAACCCTAATTGGTCAAGAATATGCCTAGGGAGGACGAAAATGACCTAAATGTTAATCCAATGACACAAATGAACTTATTGGATGAACAAGATTGGTTAAAAACTCTAATTGGACAAGAATAAGCCGAAGGAGGACGAAAATGACCTAATTGATCATCAAATGACACAAACACACCTATTGGATGCACAAGATTGGTTAAAAAGCCAAGTTGGACAAGAATATGCCTAGGGAGGACGAAAATGACCTAATTGATCATCCAATGACACAAATGAACTTATTGGATGCACAAGATTGGTTAAAAACCCTAATTGGACAAGAATAAGCCTAGGGAGGACGAAAATGACCTAATTGATCATCCAATGACACAAACACACCTATTGGATGCACAAGATTGGTTAAAAACCCTAATTGGTCAAGAATATGCCTAGGGAGGACGAATATGACCTAAATGTTAATTCGATGACAAAAACAAACTTATTGGATGCACAACATTGGTTAAAAACGCTAATTGGACAAGAATAAGCCTAGGGAGGACGAAAATGACCTAATTGATCATCCAATGACACAAACACACCTATTGGATGCACAAGATTGGTTAAAAACCCTAATTGGACAAGAATATGCCTAGGGAGGACGAAAATGACCTAATTGATCTTCCAATGACACAAACACACCTATTGGATGCACAAGATTGGTTAAAAACCCTAATTGGACAAGAATAAGCCTAGGGAGGACGTAAATGACCTAATTGATCATGCAATGACACAAACACACCTATTGGATGCACAAGATTCGTTAAAAATCATAATTGGACAAGAATATGCCTAGGGAGGACGAAAATGACCTAATTGATCATCCAATGACACAAACACACCTATTGGATGCACAAGATTGGTTAAAAACTCTAATTGGACAAGAATATGCCTAGGGAGGACGAAAATGACCTAATTGATCATCCAATGACACAAACACACCTATTGGATGCACAAGATTGGTTAAAAACCCTAATTGGACAAGAATATGCCTATGGAGAACGAAAATGACCTAAATGTTAATCCAATGACACAACTCAACTTATTGGACGCACAAGATTGGTTAAAAACCCTAATTGGACAAGAATATGCCTAGGGAGGACGAAAATGACCTAATTGATCATCCAATGACACAAACACACCTATTGGATGCACAAGATTGGTTAAAAACCCTACTTGGACAAGAATAAGCCTAGGGAGGACGAAAATGACCTAATTGATCATCCAATGACACAAACACACCTATTGGATGCAAAAGATTGGTTAAAAACCCTAATTGGACAAGATGTTGCCTAGGGAGGACGAAAATGACCTAAATATTAATTCAATGACACAAACAAAGTTATTGGATGCACAAGATTGGTTAAAAACTCTAATTGGACAAGAATAATCCTAGGGAGGACGAAAATGACCTAATTGATCATCCAATGACACAAACACACCTATTGGATGCACAAGATTGGTTAAAAACCCTAATTGGACAAGAATATGCCTAGGGAGGACGAAAATGACCTAAATATTAATTCAATGACATAAACAAACTTATTTGATGCACAAGAATGGTTAAAAACCCTAATTGGACCAGAATAAGCCTAGGGAGGACGAAAATGACCTAATTGATCATCCAATGACCCAAACACACCTATTGGAAGCACAAGATTGGTTAAAAAGCCTAGTTGGACAAGAATATGACTAGGGAGGATGAAAACGACCTAAATGTTAATCCAATGACACAAATGAACTTATTGGATGCACAAGAATGATTAAAAACCCTAATTGGACAAGAATAAGCCTAGGGAGGACGAAAATGACCTAATTGATCATCCAATGACACAAACACACCTATTGGATGCACAAAATTGGTTAAAAACCCTAATTGGACAAGAATATGCCTAGGGAGGAGGAAAATGACCTAAATATTAATTCAATGACACAAACAAAGTTATTGGATGCACAAGATTGGTTAAAAACCCTAATTGGACAAGAATATGCCTAGGGAGGACGAAAAATGACCAAAATATTAATTCAATGACATAAACAAACTTATTGGATGCACAAGATTGGTTAAAAACCCTAATTGGACAAGAATAAGCCTAGGAAGGACAAAAATGACCTAATTGATCATCCAATGACACAAACACACCTATTGGAAGCACAAGATTGGTTAAAAACCCTAATTGGACAAGAATATGCCTAGGGAGGATGAAAATGACCTAAATGTTAATCCAAAGACACAAATGAACTTATTGGATGCACAAGATTGATTAAAAACCCTAATTGGACAAGAATAATCATAGGGAGGACGAAAATGACCTAATTGATCATCCAATGACACAAACACCCCTATTGGATGCACAAAATTGGTTAAAAACCCTAATTGGACATGAATATGCCTAGGGAGGAGGAAAATGACCTAAATATTAATTCAATGACACAAACAAAGTTATTGGATGCACAAGATTGGTTAAAAACCCTAATTGGACAAGAATAAGCCTAGGGAGGACAAAAATGACCTAATTGATCATCCAATGACACAAACACACCTATTGGAGGCACAAGATTGGCTAAAAACCCTAATTGGACAAGAATATGCCTAGGGAGGATGAAAATGACCTAATTGATCATCCAATGACACAAACACACCTATTGGATGCAAAAGATTAGTTAAAAACCCTAATTGGACAAGATGATGCCTAGGGAAGACGAAAATGACCTAAATGTTAATCCAATGACACAAACACACCTATTGGATGCACAAGATTTGTTAAAAACCCTAATTGGACAAGAATAAGCCTAGGGAGGACGAAAATGACATAATTGATCATCCAATGACACAAACACACCTATTGGATGCACAAGATTGGTTAAAAACCCTAATTGGGCAAGAATAAGCCTAGGGAGGACGAAAATGACTTAATTGATCATCCAAAGACACAAACACATCTATTGGATGCACAAGATTGGTTAAAAACCCTAGTTGGACAAGAATATACCTAGGGAGGACGAAAATGATCTATTTGATCATCCAATGACACAAATGAACTTATTGGATGCACAAGATTGGTTAAAAACCCTAATTGGACAAGAATAAGCCTAGGGAGGACGAAAATGACCTAATTGATCATCCAATGACACAAACACACCTATTGGAAGCACAAGATTGGTTAAAAACCCTAGTTGGACAAGAATATGCCTAGGGAGGACAAAAATGACCTAATTGATCATCCAATGACACAAATGAACTTATTGGATGCACAAGATTGGTTAAAAACCCTAATTGGACAAGAATAAGCATAGAAAGGACGAAAATGACCTAATTGATCATCCAATGACACAAACACACCTATTGGATGCACAAGATTGGATTAAAACCCTAATTGGATAAGAATATGCCTAGGGAGGACGAAAGTGACCTAAATGATCATCCAATGACACAAACACACCTATTGGATGCACAAGATTGGTTAAAAACCCTAATTGGACAAGAATAAGCCTAGGGAGGACGAAAATGACCTAATTGATCATCCAATGACACAAACACACCTATTGGAAGCACAAGATTGGTTAAAAACCCTAATTGGACAAGAATATGCCTAGGGAGGACGAAAATGACCTAAATGTTAATCCAATGACACAAATGAACTTATTGGATGCACAATATTGATTAAAAACCCTAATTGGACAAGAATAAGACTAGGGAGGACGAAAATAACCTAATTGGTCATCCAATGACACAAACACACCTATTGGATGCACAAAATTGTTTAAAAACCCTAATTGGACAAGAATATGCCTAGGGAGGAGGAAAATGACCTAAATATTAATTCAATGACACAAACAAAGTTATTGGATGCACAAGATTGGTTAAAAACCCTAATTGGACAAGAATAAGCCTAGGCAGGACGAAAATGACCTAATTGATCATCCAATGACACAAACACACCTATTGGATGCACAAGATTGGTTAAAAACCCTACTTGGACAAGAATAAGCCTAGGGAGGACGAAAGTGACCTAAATGTTAATCCAATGACACAAATGAACTTATTGGATGCACAAGATTGATTAAAAACCCTAATTGGACAAGAATAAGCCTAGGGAGGACGAAAATGACCTAATTGATCATCCAATGACACAAACACACCTATTGGATGCACAAGATTGGTTAAAAACCCTAATTGGACAAGAATAAGCCTAGGGAGGACGAAAATGACCTAATTGATCATCCAAAGACACAAACACATCTCTTGGATGCACAAGATTGGTTAAAAACCCTAGTTGGACAAGAATATACCTAGGGAGGACGAAAATGACCTAATTGATCATCCAATGACACAAATGAACTTATTGGATGCACAAGATTGGTTAAAAACCCTAATTGGACAAGAATAAGCCTAGGGAGGACGAAAATGACCTAATTGATCATTCAATGACACAAACACACCTATTGGAAGCACAAGATTGGTTAAAAACCCTAATTGTTCAAGAATATGCAAAGGGAGGACGAAAATGACCTAAATGTTAATCCAATGACACAAATGAACTTATTGGATGCACAAGATTGATTAAAAACCCTAATTGGACAAGAATAAGCCTAGGGAGGACGAAAATGACCTAATTGATCATCCAATGACACAAACACACCTATTGGATGCACAAGATTGGTTAAAAACCCTAATTGTTCAAGAATATGCCTAGGGAGGACGAAAATGACCTAAATGTTAATCCAATGACACAAATGAACTTATTGGATGCACAAGATTGGTTAAAAACCCTAATTGGACAAGAATATGCCTAGGGAGGACGAAAATGACCTAAATGTTAATCCAATGACACAAATGAACTTATTGGATGCACAAGATTGATTAAAAACCCTAATTGGACAAGAATAAGCCTAGGGAGGACGAAAATGACCTAATTGATCATCCAATGACACAAACACACCTATTGGATGCACATGATTGGTTAAAAACCTTAATTGGACCAGAATATGCCTAGGGAGGACGAAAATGACCTAAATATTAATTCAATGACATAAACAAACTTATTGGATGCACAAGATTGGTTAAAAACCCTAATTGGACAAGAATAAGCCTAGGGAAGACGAAAATGACCTAATTGATCATCCAAAGACACAAACACATCTATTGGTTGCACAAGATTGGTTAAAAACCCTTGTTGGACAAGAATATACATAGGGAGGACGAAAATGACCTAATTGATCATCCAATGACACAAATGAACTTATTGGATGCACAAGATTGATTAAAAACCCTAATTGGACAAGAATAAGCCTAGGGAGGACGAAAATGACCTAATTGATCATCCAATGACACAAACACACCTATTGGATGCACAAGATTGGTTAAAAACCCTAATTAGACCAGAATATGCCTAGGGAGGACGAAAATGACCTAAATATTAATTCATTGACATAAACAAACTTATTGGATGCACAAGATTGGTTAAAAACCCTAATTGGACAAGAATAAGCCTAGGGAGGACGAAAATGACCTAATTGATCATCCAATGACACAAACACACCTATTGGATGCACAAGATTGGTTAAAAACCCTAATTGGACAAGAATATGCCTAGGGAGGACGAAAATGACCTAAATATTAATTCAATGACAAAAACAAAGTTATTGTATGCACAAGATTGGTTTAGAACCCTACTTGGACAAGAATAAGCCTAGGGAGGACGAAAATGACCTAATTGATCATCCAATGACACAAACACACCTATTGGATGCACAAGATTGGTTAAAAACCCTAATTGGACAAGAATAAGCCTAGGGAGGACGAAAATGACCTAATTGATTATCCAATGACACAAACACACCTATTGGATGCACAAGATTGGTTAAAAACCATAATTGGACAAGAATATGCCTAGGGAGGACGAAAATGACCTAAATATTAATTCAATGACACAAACACACCTATTGGATGCACAAGATTGGTTAAAAACCCTAATTGGACAAGAATAAGCCTAGGGAGGACGAAAATGACCTAGTTGATCATCCAATGACACAAACACACCTATTGGAAGCACAAGATTGGTTAAAAACCCTAATTGGACAAGAATATGCCTAGGGAGGACGAAAATGACCTAAATGTTAATCCAATGACACAAATGAACTTATTGGATGCACAAGATTGATTAAAAACCCTAATTGGACAAGAATAAGACTAGGGAGGACGAAAATAACCTAATTGGTCATCCAATGACACAAACACACCTATTGGATGCACAAAATTGTTTAAAAACCCTAATTGGACAAGAATATGCCTAGGGAGGAGGAAAATGACCTAAATATTAATTCAATGACACAAACAAAGTTATTGGATGCACAAGATTGGTTAAAAACCCTAATTGGACAAGAATAAGCCTAGGCAGGACGAAAATGACCTAATTGATCATCCAATGACACAAACACACCTATTGGATGCACAAGATTGGTTAAAAACCCTACTTGGACAAGAATAAGCCTAGGGAGGACGAAAGAGACCTAAATGTTAATCCAATGACACAAATGAACTTATTGGATGCACAAGATTGATTAAAAACCCTAATTGGACAAGAATAAGCCTAGGGAGGACGAAAATGACCTAATTGATCATCCAATGACACAAACACACCTATTGGATGCACAACATTGGTTAAAAACCCTACTTGGACAAGAATAAGCCTAGGGAGGACGAAAATGACCTAATTGATCATCCAATGACACAAACACACCTATTGGAAGCACAAGATTGGTTAAAAACCCTAATTGGACAAGAATATGCCTAGGGAGGACGAAAATAACCTAAATGTTAATCCCATGACACAAATGAACTTATTGGATGCACAAGATTGGTTAAAAACCCTAATTGGACAAGAATAAGCCTAGGGAGGACGAAAATTACCTCATTGATCATCCAATGACACAAACACACCTATTGGATGCACAAGATTGGTTAAAAACCCTAATTGGACAAAAATATGCCTAGGGAGGACGAAAATGACCTAAATGTTAATCCAATGACACAAATGAACTTATTGGATGCACAAGATTGGTTAAAAACCCTAATTGGACAAGAATAAGCCTAGGGAGGACGAAAATGACCTAATTGATCATCCAATGACACAAACACACCTATTGGATGCACAAGATTGGTTAAAAACCCTAATTGGACAAGAATATGCCTAGGGAGGACGAAAATGACCTAATTGATCATCCAATAACACAAATGAACTTATTGGATGCACAAGATTGGTTAAAAACCCTAATTGGACAAGAATAAGCATAGGGAGGACGAAAATGACCTAATTGATCATCCAATGACACAAACACACCTATTGGATGCACAAGATTGCTTAAAAACCCTAATTGGACAAGAATATGTCTAGGGAGGACGAAAATGACCTAAATGTTAATCCAATGACACAAATGATCTTATTGGATGCACAAGATTGGTTAAAAACCCAATTTGTACAAGAATAAGCCTAGGTAGGACGAAAATGACCTAAATGTTAATCCAATGACACAACTCAACTTATTGGATGCACAAGATTGGTTAAAAACCCTAATTGGACAAGAATAAGCCTAGGGAGGACGAAAATGACCTAATTGATCATCCAATGACACAAACACACCTATTGGATGCACAAGATTGGTTAAAAACCCTAGTTGGACAAGAATATGCCTAGGGAGGACGAAAATGACCTAATTGATCATCCAATGACACAAATGAACTTATTGGATGCACAAGATTGGTTAAAAACCATAATTGGACAAGAATATGCCTAGGGAGGAGGAAAATGACCTAAATATTAATTCAATGACACAAACAAAGTTATTGGATGCACAAAATTGGTTAAAAACCCTAATTGGACGAGAATAAGCCTAGGGAGGACGAAAATGACCTAATTGATCATCCAATGACACAAACACACCTATTGGATGCACAAGATTGGTTAAAAACCCTAGTTGGACAAGAATATGCCTAGGGAGGACGAAAATGACCTAATTGATCATCCAATGACACAAATGAACTTATTGGATGCACAAGATTGGTTAAAAACCCTAATTGGACAAGAATAAGCCTAGGGAGGACGAAAATGACCTAATTGATCATCCAATGACACAAACACACCTATTGGAAGCACAAGATTGGTTAAAAATCCTAATTGGACAAGAATATGCCTAGGGAGGACGAAAATGACCTAAATGTTAATCCAATGACACAAATGAACTTATTGGATGCACAAGATTGATTAAAAACCCTAATTGGACAAGAATAAGCCTAGGGAGGACGAAAATGACCTAATTGATCATCCAATGACACAAACACACCTATTGGATGCACAAGATTGGTTAAAAACCCTAATTGGACAAGAATAAGCCTAGGGAGGACGAAAATGACCTAATTGATCATCCAAAAACACAAACACATCTATTGGATGCACAAGATTGGTTAAAAACCCTAGTTGGACAAGAATATACCTAGGGAGGATGAAAATGACCTAATTGATCATCCAATGACACAAATGAACTTATTGGATGCACAAGATTGGTTAAAAACCCTAATTGGACAAGAATAAGCCTAGGGAGGACGAAAATGACCTAATTGATCATCCAATGACACAAACACACCTATAGGATGCACAAAATTGGTTAAAAACCCTAATTGGACAACAATATGCCTAGGGAGGAGGAAAATGACCTAAATATTAATTCAATGACACAAACAAAGTTATTGGATGCACAAGATTGGTTAAAAACCCTAATTGGACAAGAATAAGCCTAGGGAGGACGAAAATGACCTAATTGATCATCCAATGACACAAACACACCTATTGGAGGGAAAAGGTTGGCTAAAAACCCTAATTGGACAAGAATATGCCTAGGGAGGACGAAAATGACCTAAATATTAATTCAATGACACAAACAAAATTATTGTATGCACAAGATTGGTTAAAAACCCTAATTGGACAAGAATAAGCCTAGGGAGGACGAAAATGACCTAATTGATCATCCAAACACACAAACACATCAATTTGAATCACAAGATTGGTTAAAAACCCTAGTTAGACAAGAATATACCTAGGGAGGACGAATATGACCTAATTGATCATCCAATGACACAAATGAACTTATTGGATGCACAAGATTGGTTAAAAACCTTAATTGGACATGAATAAGCCTAGGGAGGACGAAAATGACCTAATTGATCATCCAATGACACAAACACACCTATTGGAAGCACAAGATTGGTTAAAAACCCTAATTGGACAAGAATATGCCTAGGGAGGACGAAAATGACCTAAATGTTAATCCAATGACACAAATGAACTTATTGGATGCACAAGATTGATTAAAAACCCTAATTGGACAAGAATAAGCCTAGGGAGGACGAAAATGACCTAATTGATCATCCAATGACACAAACACACCTATTGGATGCACAAGATTGGTTAAAAACCCTAATTGGACAAGAATATGCCTAGGGAGGACGAAAATTACCTAATTGATCGTCCAATGACACAAACACACCTATTGGATGCACAAGATTGGTTAAAAACCCTAATTGGACAAGAATAAGCCTAGG
>JBBPBR010002115.1:0-13725 GCA_037974775.1 Cicer pinnatifidum | reverse complement strand
TATTCTTGTCCAATTAGGGTTTTTAACCAATCTTGTGCATCCAATAGGTGTGTTTGTGTCATTGGATGATCAATTAGGTCATTTTCGTCCTCCCTAGGCTTTTTCTTGTCCAATTAGGGTTTTTAACCAATCTTGTGCATCCAATAGGTGTGTTTGTGTCATTGGATGATCAATTAGGTCATTTCCGTCCTCCCTTGGCATATTCTGGTCCAATTAGGGTTTTTAACCAATCTTGTGCATCCAATATGTGTGTTTGTGTCATTGGATGATCAATTAGGTCATTTTCGTTCTCCCTAGGCTTATTCTTATCCAATTAGGGTTTTTAACCAATCTTTTGCATCTAATAGGTGTGTTTGTGTCATTGGATGATCAATTAGGTCATTTTCGTCCTCCCTAGGCTTATTCTTGTCCATTTAGGGTTTTTAACCAATCTTGTGCATCCGATAAGTTTGTTTGTGTCAATCAATTAATATTTAGGTCATTTTCGTCCTCCCTAGGCATATTCTTGTCCAATTAGGGTTTTTAACCAATCTTGTGCATCCAATAGGTGTGTTTGTGTCATTGGATGATCAATTAGGTCATTTTCGTCCTCCCTAGGCTTATTCTTGTCCAGTTAGGGTTTCTAACCAATCTTGTGCATCCAATAAGTTGAGTTGTGTCATTGGATTAACATTTAGGTCATTTTCGTTCTCCCTAGGCTTATTCTTGTCCAATTAGGGGTTTTAACAAACCTTTTGCATCCAATAGGTGTGTTTGTGTCATTGGATGATCAATTAGGTCATTTTCGTCCTCCATAGGCTTATTCTTGTCCAATTATGGTTTTTAACCAATCTTGTGCATCCAATAAGTTGAGTTGTGTCATTAGATTAACATTTAGGTCATTTTCATCATCCCTAGGCTTATTCTTGTCCAATTAGGGTTTTTAACCAATCTTGTGCATCCAATAAGTTGAGTTGTGTCATTGGATTAACATTTAGGTCATTTTCGTCCTCCCTAGGCTTATTCTTGTCCAATTAGGGTTTTTAACCAATCTTGTGCATCCAATAAGTTCATTTGTGTCATTGGATTAACATTTAGGTCATTTTCGTCCTCCCTAGGCTTAGTCTTGTCCAATTAGGGTTTTTAACCAATCTTGTGCATCCAATAGGTGTGTTTGTGTCATTGGATGACCAATTAGGTCATTTTCGTCCTCCCTTGGCATATTCTTGTCCAATTAGGGTTTTTAACCAATCTTGTGCATCCAATAGGTGTGTTTGTGTCATTGGATGATCAATTAGGTCATTTTCGTCCTCCCTAGGCTTATTCTTGTCCAATTAGGGTTTTTAACCAATCTTGTGCTTCCAATAGGTGTGTTTGTGTCATTGGATGATCAATTAGGCCATTTTCGTCCTCCCTAGGCTTATTCTTGTCCAATTAGGGTTTTTAACCAATCTTGTGCATCCAATAGGTGTGTTTGTGTCATTGGATGATGAATTAGGTCATTTTCATCCTCCCTAGGCTTATTCTTGTCCAATTAGGGTTTTTAACCAATCTTGTGCATCCAATAGGTGTGTTTGTGTAATTGGATGATCAATTAGGTCATTTTCGTCCTCCCTTGGCATATTCTTGTCCAATTAGGGTTTTTAACCAATCTTGTGCATCCAATAGGTGTGTTTGTGTCATTGGATGATCAATTAGGTCATTTTCGTCCTCCCTAGGCTTATTCTTGTCCAATTAGGGTTTTTAACCAATCTTGTGCATCCAATAGGTGTGTTTGTGTCATTGGATGATCAATTAGGTAATTTTCGTTCTCCCTAGGCTTATTCTTGTCCAATTAGGGTTTTTGACCAATCTTGTGCATCCAATAAGTTTGTTTGTGTCATTGAATTAATATTTAGGTCACTTTTGTCCTCCCTAGGCATATTCTTGTCCAATTAGGGTTTTTAACCAATCTTGTGCATCCAATAGTTTTGTTTGTGTCATTGGATGATCAATTAGGTCATTTTCGTCCTCCCTAGGCTTAGTCTTGTCCAATTAGGGTTTTTAACCAATCTTGTGCATCCAATAGGTGTGTTTGTGTCATTGGATGATCAATTAGGTCATTTTCGTCCTCCCTAGGCATATTCTTGTCCAATTAGGGTTTTTAACCAATCTTGTGCATCCAATAGGTGTGTTTGCGGCAATGGATGATCAATTAGGTCATTTTCGTCCCCCCTAGGCTTATTCTTGTCCAATTAGGGTTTTTAACCAATCTTGTGCATCCAATAGGTGTGTTTGTGTCATTGGATGATCAATTAGGTCATTTTCGTCCTCCCTAGGCTTATTCTTGTCCAATTAGGGTTTTTAACCGATATTGTGCATCCAATAGGTGTGTTTGTGTCATTGGATGATCAATTAGGTCATTTTCGTCCTCCCTAGGCTTATTCTTGTCCAATTAGGGTTTTTAACCAATCTTGTGCATCCAATAGGTGTGTTTGTGTCATTGGATGATCAATTAGGTCATTTTCGTCCTCCCTAGGCTTATTCTTGTCCAATTAGGGTTTTTAACCAATCTTGTGCATCCAATAGGTCTGTTTGTGTCATTGAATGATCAATTAGGTTATTTTCGTCCTCCCTAGGCTTATTCTTGTCCAATTAGGGTTTTTAACCAATCTTGTGCAGCCAATAAGTTTGTTTGTGTCATTGAATTAATATTTAGGTCATTTTTGTCCTCCCTAGGCATATTCTTGTCCAATTAGGGTTTTAACCAATCTTGTGCATCCAATAAGTTCATTTGTGTCATTAGATTAACATTTAGGTCATTTTCGTCCGCCCTAGGCATATTCTTGTCCAATTAGGGTTTTTAACCAATCTTGTGCATCCAATAGGTGTGTTTGTGTCATTGGATGATCAATTAGGTCATTTTCGTCCTCCCTAGGCTTATTCTTGTCCAATTAGGGTTTTTAACCAATCTTGTGCATCCAATAAGTTGAGTTGTGTCATTGGATTAACATTTAGGTCATTTTCGTCCTCCCTAGGCTTATTCTTGTCCAATTAGGGTTTTTAACCAATCTTGTGCATCCAATAGGTGTGTTTGTGTCATTGGATGATCAATTAGGTCATTTTCGCCCTCCATAGGCTTATTCTTGTCCAATTAGGGTTTTTAACCAATCTTTTGCATCCAATAAGTTGAGTTGTGTCATTGGATTAACATTTAGGTCATTTTCGTCCTCCCTAGGCTTATTCTTGTCCAATTAGGGTTTTTAACCAATCTTGTGCATCCAATAAGTTCATTTGTGTCATTGGATTAACATTTAGGTCATTTTCGTCCTCCCTAGGCATATTCTTGTCCAATTAGAGTTTTAGACAAAACTTGTGCATCCAATAGGTGTGTTTGTGTCATTGGATGATCAATTAGGTTATTTTCGTCCTCCATAGGCTTATTCTTGTCCAATTAGGGTTTTTAACTAATTTTGTGCAACCAATAAGTTCATTTGTGTCATTGGATGATCAATTAGGTCATTTTCGTTTTCCCTAGGCATATTCTTATCCAATTACGGTTTTTAACCAATCTTGTGCATCCAATAGGTGTGTTTGGGTCATTGGATGATCAATTAGGTCATTTTCGTCCTCCCTAGGCTTATTCTTGTCCAATTAGGGTTTTTAACCAATCTTGTGCATCCAATAGGTGTGTTTGTGTCATTGGATGATCAATTAGGTCATTTTCGTCCTCCCTAGGCTTATTCTTGTCCAATTAGGGTTTTTAACCAATCTTGTGCATCCGATAAGTTTGTTTGTGTCATTGAATTAATATTTAGGTCATTTTCGTCCTCCCTAGGCATATTCTTGTCCAATTAGGGTTTTTAAGCAATCTTGTGCATCCAATAGGTGTGTTTGTGTCATTGGATGATCAATTAGGTCATTTTCGTCCTCCCTAGGCATATTCTTGTAAAATTAGGGTTTTTAACCAATCTTGTGCATCCAATAGGTATGTCTGTGTCATTGGATGATCAATTAGGTCATTTTCGTCCTCCCTAGGCATATTCTTGTCCAATTAGGGTTTTTAACGAATCTTGTGCATCCAATAGGTGTGTTTGTGTCATTGGATGATCAATTAGGTCATTTTCGTCCTCCCTAGGCTTATTCTTGTCTAATTAGGGTTTTTAACCAATCTTGTGCATCTAATAGGTGTGTTTGTGTCATTGGATGATCAATTAGGTTATTTTCGTCCTCCCTACGCTTATTCTTGTCCAATTAGGGTTTTTAACCAATCTTGTGCATCCAATAGGTGTGTTTGTGTCATTGGATGATCAATTAGGTCATTTTCGTCCTCCCTAGGCATATTCTTGTCCAATTAGGGTTTTTAACCAATCTTGTGCATCCAATAGGTGTGTTTGTGTCATTGGATGATCAATTAGGTCATTTTCGTCCTCCCTAGGCTTATTCTTGTCCAATTAGGGTTTTTAACCAATCTTGTGCATCCTATAGGTGTGGTTGTGTCATTGGATGATCAATTAGGTCATTTTCGTCCTCCCTATGCTTATTCTTGTCCAACTAGGGTTTTTAACCAATCTTGTGCATCCAATAAGTTTGTTTGTGTCATTGAATTAATATTTAGGTGACTTTCGTCCTCCCTAGGCATATTCTTGTCCAATTAGGGTTTTTAACCAATCTTGTGCATCCAATAGGTGTGTTTGTGTCATTGGATGATCAATTAGGTCATTTTCGTCCTCCCTAGGCATATTCTTGTCCAATTAGGGTTTTTAACCAATCTTGTGCATCCAATAGGTGTGTTTGTGTCATTGGATGATCAATTAGGTCATTTTCGTCCTCCCTAGGCTTATTCTTGTCCAATTAGGGTTTTTAACCAATCTTGTGCATCTAATAGGTGTGTTTGTGTCATTGGATGATCAATTAGTTCATTTTCGTCCTCCCTAGGCTTATTCTTGTCAAATTAGGGTTTTTAACCAATCTTGTGCATCCAATAAGTTGAGTTGTGTCATTGGATTAACATTTAGGTCATTTTCGTCCTCCCTAGGCATATTCTTGTCCAATTAGGGTTTTTAACCAATCTTGTGCATCCAATAGGTGTGTTTGTGTCATTGGATGATCAATTAGGTCATTTTCGTCCTCCCTAGGCTTATTCTTGTCCAATTAGGGTTTTTAACCAATCTTGTACATCTAATAAGTTCATTTGTATCATTGGATTAACATTTAGGTCATTTTCGTCCTCCCTAGGCATATTCATGTCCAATTAGTGTTTTTAACCCATCTTGTGCATCCAATAGGTGTGTTTGTGTCATTGGATGATCAATTAGGTCATTTTCGTCCTCCCTAGGCTTATTCTTGTCCAATTAGGGTTTTTAACCAATCTTGTGCATCCAATAACTTTGTTTGTGTCATTGAATTAATATTTAGGTCATTTTCGTCCTCTGTAGGCATATTCTTGTCCAATTAGGGTTTTTAACCAATCTTGTGCATCCAATAGGTGTGTTTGTGTCATTGGATGATCAATTAGGTCATTTTCGTCCTCCCTAGGCTTATTCTTGTCCAATTAGGGTTTTTAACCAATCTTGTACATCTAATAAGTTCATTTGTGTCATTGGATTAACATTTAGGTCATTTTCGTCCTCCCAAGGCATATTCTTGTCCAATTAGGGTTTTTAACCAATCTTGTGCATCCAATAGGTGTGTTTGTGTCATTGGATGATCAATTAGGTTATTTTCGTCCTTCCTAGGCATATTCTTGTCCAATTAGGGTTTTTAACCAATCTTGTGCATCCAATAGGTGTGTTTGTGTCATTGGATGATCAATTAGGTCATTTTCGTCCTCCCTAGGCATATTCTTGTCCAATTAGGGTTTTTAACCAATCTTGTGCATCCAATAAGTTGAGTTGAGTCATTGGATTAACATTTATGTCATTTCCGTCCTCCCTAGGCTTATTCTTGTCCAATTAGGGTTTTTAACCAATCTTGTGCATCCAATAGGTGTGTTTGTGTCATTGGATGATCAATTAGGTCATTTTCGTCCTCCCTAGGCTTATTCTTGTCCAATTAGGGTTTTTAACAAATCTTGTGCATCCAATAGGTGTGTTTGTGTCATTGGATGATCAATTAGGTCATTTTCGTCCTCCCTAGGCTTATTCTTGTCAAATTAGGGTTTTTAACCAATCTTGTGCATCCGATAAGTTTGTTTGTGTCATTGAATTAATATTTAGGTCATTTTCGTCCTCCCTAGGCATATTCTTATCCAATTAGGGTTTTTAACCAATCTTGTGCATCCAATAGGTGTGTTTGTGTCATTGGATGATCAATTAGGTCATTTACGTCCTCCCTAGGCTTATTCTTGTCCAATTAGGGTTTTTAACCAATCTTGTGCATCCAATAGGTGTGTTTGTGTCATTGGATGATCAATTAGGTCATTTTCGTCCTCCCTAGGCATATTCTTGTCCAATTAGGGTTTTTAACCAATCTTGTGCATCTAATAGGTGTGTTTGTGTCCTTGGATGATCAATTAGGTCATTTTCGTCCTCCCTAGGCATATTCTTGTCCAATTAGGATTTTTAACCAATCTTGTGCATCCAATAGTTCTGTTTGTGTCATTGGATGATCAATTAGGTCATTTTCGTCCTCCCTAGGCTTATTCTTGTCCAATTAGGGTTTTTAACCAATCTTGTGCATCCGGTAAGTTTGTTTGTGTCATTGAATTAATATTTAGGTCATTTACGTCCTCCCTAGGCATATTCTTGCCCAATTAGGGTTTTTAACCAATCTTGTGCATCCAATAGGTGTGTTTGTGTCATTGGATGATCAATTAGGTCATTTTCGTCCTCCCTAGGCTTATTCTTGTCCAATTAGGGTTTTTAACCAATCTTGTGCATCTAATAGGTGTGTTTGTGTCATTGGATTAACATTTAGGTCATTTTCGTCCTCCCTAGGCATATTCTTGTCCAATTAGAGTTTTAGACCAATATTGTGCATCCAATGGGTTTTTAACCAATCTTGTGCATCCAATAGGTGTTTTTGTGTCATTGGATGATCAATTAGGTCATTTTGTTCTCCCTAGGCCTATTCTTGTCCAATTAGGGTTTTTAACCAATCTTGTGCATCCAATAGGTGTGTTTGTGTCATTGGATGATCAATTAGGTCATTTTCGTCCTCCCTATGCTTATTCTTGTCCAATTAGGGTTTTTAACCAATCTTGTGCATCCAATAGGTGTGTTTGTGTCATTGGATGATCAATTAGGTCATTTTCTTCCTCCCTAGGATTATTCTTGTCCAATTAGGGTTTTTAACCAATCTTGTGCATCCAATAGGTGTGTTTGTGTCATTGGATGATCAATTAGGTCATTTTCGTCCTCCCTAGGCATATTCTTGTCCAATTAGGGTTTTTAACCAATCTTGCGCATCCAATCGGTGTGTTTGTGTCATTGGATGATCAATTAGGTCATTTTCGTCCTCCCTAGGCTTATTCTTGTCCAATTAGGGTTTTTAACCAATCTTGTGCATCCAATAGGTGTGTTTGTGTCATTGGATGATCAATTAGGTCATTTTCGTCCTCCCTAGGCTTATTCTTGTCCAATTAGGGTTTTTAACCAATCTTGTGCATCCAATAGGTGTGTTTGTGTCATTGGATGATCAATTAGGTCATTTTCGTCCTTTCTATGCTTATTTTTGTCCAATTAGGGTTTTTAAGCAATCTTGTGCATCCAATAAGTTCATTTGTGTCATTGGATGATCAATTAGGTCATTTTCGTCCTCCCTAGGCATATTCTTGTCCAACTAGGGTTTCTAACCAATCTTGTGCTTCCAATAGATGTGTTTGTGTCATTGGATGATCAATTAGGTCATTTTCGTCCTCCCTAGGCTTATTCTTGTCCAATTAGGGTTTTTAACCAATCTTGTGCATCCAATAGGTGTGTTTGTGTCATTGGATGATCAATTAGGTCATTTTCGTCCTCCCTAGGCTTATTCTTGTCCAATTAGGGTTTTTAACCAATCTTGTGCATCCAATAGGTGTGTTTGTGTCATTGGATGATCAATTAGGTCATTTTCGTCCTCCCTAGGCTTATTCTTGTCCAATTAGGGTTTTTAACCAATCTTGTGCATCCAATAAATTTGTTTGTGTCATTGAATTAATATTTAGGTCATTTTCGTCCTCCCTAGGCGTATTCTTGTCCAATTAGGGTTTTTAACCAATCTTGTGCATCCAATAAGTTCATTTGTGTCATTGGATTAACATTTAGGTCATTTTCGTCCTCCCTAGGCATATTCTTGTCCAATTAGGGTTTTTAACCAATCTTGTGCTTCCAATAGGTGTGTTTGTTATATTGGATGATCAATTAGGTCATTTCCGTCCTCCCTAGGCTTATTCTTGTCCAATTAGGGTTTTTAACCAATCTGGTGCATCCAATAAGTTTGTTTATGTCATTGAATTAATATTTAGGTCATTTTCGTCCTCCCTAGGTATATTCTTGTCCAATTAGGGTTTTTATACAAATCTTGTGCATCCAATAGGTGTGTTTGTGTCATTGGATGATCAATTAGGTCATTTTCGTCCTCCCTAGGCATATTCTTGTCCGATTAGGGTTTTTAACCAATTTTGTGCATCCAATAAGTTTGTTTATGTCATTGAATTAATATTTAGGTCATTTTCGTCCTCCCTAGGCATATTCTTGTCCAATTAGGGTTTTTAACCAATCTTGTGCATCCAATAGGTGTGTTTGTGTCATTGGATGATCAATTAGGTCATTTTCGTCCTCCCTAGGCTTATTCTTGTCCAATTAGGGTTTTTAACCAATCTTGTGCATCCAATAAGTTCTTTTGTGTCATTGGATTAACATTTAGGTCATTTTCATCCTCCCTAGGCATATTCTTGTCCAATTAGGGTTTTTAACCAATCTTGTGCATCCAATAGGTGTGTTTGTGTCATTGGATGATCAATTAGGTCATTTTCTTCCTCCCTATGCTTATTCTTGTCCAATTAGGGTTTTTAACCAATCTTGTGTATCCAATAAGTTTGTTTGTTTCATTGAATTAATATTTAGGTCATTTTCGTCCTCCCTAGGCTTAATCTTGTCCAATAAGGGTTTTTAACCAATCTTGTGCATCCAATAAGTTCATTTGTGTCATTGCATGATCAATTAGGTCATTTTCGTCCTCCCTAGGCTTATTCATGTCCAATTAGGGTTTTTAACCAATCTTGTGCATCCAATAAGTTCATTTGTGTCATTGGATTAACATTTAGGTCAT
The DNA here is from genome assembly GCA_037974775.1 of Cicer pinnatifidum. NCBI lineage: Eukaryota > Viridiplantae > Streptophyta > Magnoliopsida > Fabales > Fabaceae > Cicer > Cicer pinnatifidum. Next base: position 4,515 of record JBBPBR010002115.1, on the reverse strand, counting down.
TTTCGTCCTCCCTAGGCTTATTCTTGTCCAATTAGGGTTTTTAACCAATCTTGTGCATCCAATAGGTGTGTTTGTGTCATTGGATGATCAATTAGGTCATTTTCGTCCTCCCTAGGCATATTCTTGTCCAATTAGGGTTTTTAACCAATCTTGTGCATCCATTAGGTGTGTTTGTGGCAATGGATGATCAATTAGGTCATTTTCGTCCGCCCTAGGCTTATTCTAGTCAAATTAGGGTTTTTAACCAATCTTGTGCATCCAATAGGTGTGTTTGTGTCATTGGATGATCAATTAGGTCATTTTCGTCCTTCCTAGGCTTATTCTTGTCCAATTAGGGTTTTTAACCAATCTTGTGCATCCAACATGTTTGTTTATGTAATTGAATTAATATTTAGGTCATTTTCATCGTCCCTAGGCATATTCTTGTCCAATTAGGGTTTTTAACCAATCTTGTGCATCCAATAGGTGTGTTTGTGTCATTGGATGATCAATTAGGTCATTTTCGTCCTCCCTAGGCATATTCTTGTCCAATTAGGGTTTTTAACCAATCTTGTGCATCCAATAGGTGTGTTTGTGGCAATGGATGATCAATTAGGTCATTTTCGTCCTCCCTAGGCTTATTCTTGTCCAATTAGGGTTTTTAACCAATCTTGTGCATCCAATAGGTGTGTTTGTGGCAATGGATGATCAATTTGGTCATTTTCGTCCTCCTAGGCTTATTCTTGACCAATTAGGGTTTTTAACCAATCTTGTGCATCCAATAAGTTGAGTTGTGTCATTGGATTAGCATTTAGGTCATTTTCGTCCTCCCTAGGCTTATTCTTGACCAATTAGGGTTTTTAACAAATCTTGTGCATCCAATAAGTTCATTTGTGTCATTGGATTAACATTTAGGTCATTTTCGTTCTCCCTAGGCATATTCTTGTCCAATTAGGGTTTTTAACCAATCTTGTCCATCCAATAGGTGTGTTTGTGTCATTGGATGATCAATTAGGTCATTTTCGTCCTTTCTATGCTTATTCTTGTCCAATTAGGGTTTTTAACCAATCTTGTGCATCCAATAGGTGTGTTTGTGTCATTGGATGATCAATTAGGTCATTTTCGTCCTCCCTAGGCTTATTCTTGTCCAATTAGGGTTTTTAACCAATCTTGTGCATCCAATAGGTGTGTTTGTGTCATTGGATGATCAATTAGGTCATTTTCGTCCTCCCTAGGCTTATTCTTGTCCAATTAGGGTTTTTAACCAATCTTGTGCATCTAATAGGTGTGTTTGTGTCAGTGGATGATCAATTAGGTCATTTTCGTCCTCCCTAGGCTTATTCTTGTCCAATTAGGGTTTTTAACCAATCTTGTGCATCCAATAGGTGTGTTTGTGTCATTGGATGATCAATTAGGTCATTTTTGTCCTCCCTAGGCATATTCTTGTCCAACTTGGGTTTTTAACCAATCTTGTGCCTCCAATAGGTGTGTTTGTGTCATTGGATGATCAATTAGGTCATTTTCGTCCTCCCTAGGCTTATTCTTGTCCAATTAGGGTTTTTAACCAATCTTGTGCATCCAATAGGTGTGTTTGTGTCATTGGATGATCAATTAGGTCATTTTCGTCCTCCCTAGGCTTATTCTTGTCCAATTAGGGTTTTTAACCAATCTTGTGCATCCAATAAGTTTGTTTGTGTCATTGAATTAATATTTAGGTCATTCTCGTCCTCCCTAGGCATATTCTTGTCCAATTAGGGTTTTTAACCAATCTTGTGCATCCAATAGGTGTGTTTGTGGCAATGGATGATCAATTAGGTCATTTTCGTCCTCCCTAGGCTTATTCTTGTCCAATTAGGGTTTTTAACCAATCTTGTGCATCCAATAAGTTTGTTTGTTTCATTGAATTAATATTTAGGTCATTTTCGTCCTCCCTAGGCATATTCTTGTCCAATTAGGGTTTTTAACCAATCTTGTGCATCCAATAGGTGTGTTTGTGTCATTGGATGATCAATTAGGTTATTTTCGTCCTACCTAGGCATATTCTTGTCCAATTAGGGTTTTTAACGAATCTTGTGCATCCAATAGGTGTGTTTGTGTCATTGGATGAACAATTAGGTCATTTTCGTCCTCCCTAGGCTTATTCTTGTCCAATTAGGGTTTTTAACCAATCTTGTGCATCCAATAAGTTGAGTTGTGTCATTGGATTAACATTTAGGTCATTTTCGTCCTCCCTAGGCTTATTCTTGTCCAATTAGGGTTTTTAACCAATCTTGTGCATCCAATAAGTTGAGTTGTGTCATTGGATTAACATTTAGGTCATTTTCGTCCTCCCTAGGCTTATTCTTGTCCAATTAGGGTTTTTAACCAATCATGTGCATCCAATAAGTTTGTTTGTGTCATTGAATGATCAATTAGGTAATTTTCGTCCTCCCTAGGCTTATTCTTGTCCAATTAGGGTTTTTAACCAATCTTGTGCATCCTATAAGTTGAGTTGTGTCATTGGATTAACATTTAGGTCATTTTCGTCCTCCCTAGGCTTATTCTTGTCCAATTAGGGTTTTTAACCAATCTTGTGCATCCAATAAGTTGAGTTGTGTCATTGGATTAACATTTAGGTCATTTTCGTCCTCCCTAGGCTTATTCTTGTCCAATTAGATTTTTTAACCAATCTTGTGCATCCAATAAGTTCATTTGTGTCATTGGATTAACATTTAGGTCATTTTCGTCCTCCCTAGGCATATTCTTGTCCAATTAGGGTTTTTAACCAATCTTGTGCATCCAATAGGTGTGTATGTGTCATTGGATGAACAATTAGGTTATTTTCGTCCTCCCTAGGCTTATTCTTGTCCAATTAGGGTTTTTAACCAATCTTGTGCAACCAATAGGTGTTTAACCAATCTTGTGCATCCAATAGGTGTGTTTTTGGCAATAGATGATCAATTAGGTCATTTTCGTCCTCCCTAGGCTTATTCTTGTCCAATTAGGGTTTTTAACCAATCTTGTGCATCCAATAGGTGTGTTTGTGTCATTGGATGATCAATTAGGTCATTTTCGTCCTCCCTAGGCTTATTCTTGTCCAATTAGGGTTTTTAACCAATCTTGTGCATCCAATAGGTGTGTTTGTGTCATTGGATGATCAATTAGGTCATTTCCGTCCTCCCTAGGCATATTCTGGTCCAATTAGGGTTTTTAACCAATCTTGTGCATCCAATATGTGTGTTTGTGTCATTGGATGATCAATTAGGTCATTTTCGTCCTCCCTATGCTTATTCTTGTCCAATTAGGGTTTTTAACCAATCTTGTGCATCTAATAGGTGTGTTTGTGTCATTGGATGATCAATTAGGTCATTTTCGTCCTCCCTAGGCTTATTCTTGTCCATTTAGGGTTTTTAACCAATCTTGTGCATCCGATAAGTTTGTTTGTGTCAATCAATTAATATTTAGGTCATTTTCGTCCTCCCTAGGCATATTCTTGTCCAATTAGGGTTTTTAACCAATCTTGTGCATCCAATAGGTGTGTTTGTGTCATTGGATGATCAATTTGGTCATTTTCGTCCTCCCTAGGCTTATTCTTGTCCAGTTAGGGTTTCTAACCAATCTTGTGCATCCAATAAGTTGAGTTGTGTCATTGGATTAACATTTAGGTCATTTTCGTCCTCCCTAGGCTTATTCTTGTCCAATTAGGGTTTTTAACAAACCTTTTGCATCCAATAGGTGTGTTTGTGTCATTGGATGATCAATTAGGTCATTTTCGTCCTCCATAGGCTTATTCTTGTCCAATTATGGTTTTTAACCAATCTTGTGCGTCCAATAAGTTGAGTTGTGTCATTAGATTAACATTTAGGTCATTTTCGTCCTCCCTAGGCTTATTCTTGTCCAATTAGGGTTTTTAACCAATCTTGTGCATCCAATAAGTTGAGTTGTGTCATTGGATTAACATTTAGGTCATTTTCGTCCTCCCTAGGCTTATTCTTGTCCAATTAGGGTTTTTAACCAATCTTGTGCATCCAATAAGTTCATTTGTGTTATTGGATTAACATTTAGGTCATTTTCGTCCTCCCTAGGCATATTCTTGTCCAATTAGGGTTTTTAACCAATCTTGTGCATCCAATAGGTGTGTTTGTGTCATTGGATGATCAATTAGGTTGTTTTCATCCTCCCTAGGCTTACTCTTGTCCAATTAGGGTTTTTAACCAATCTTGTGCATCCAATAGGTGTGTTTGTGTCATTGGATGACCATTTAGGTCATTTTCGTCCTCCCTTGGCATATTCTTGTCCAATTAGGGTTTTTAACCAATCTTGTGCATCCAATAGGTGTGTTTGTGGCAATGGATGATCAATTAGGTAATTTTCGTCCTCACTAGGCTTATTCTTGTCCAATTAGGGTTTTTAACCAATCTTGTGCATCCAATAGGTGTGTTTGTGTCATTGGATGATCAATTAGGTCATTTTCGTCCTCCCTAGGCTTATTCTTGTCCAATTAGGGTTTTTAACCAATCTTGTGCATCCAATAGGTGTGTTTGTGTCATTGGATGA
>JBBPBR010002114.1:0-13729 GCA_037974775.1 Cicer pinnatifidum | reverse complement strand
AAAAACCCTAATTGGAAAAGAATAAGCCTAGGGAGGACGAAAATGACCTAATTGATCATCCAATGACACAAACACACCTATTGGATGCACAAGATTGGTTAAAAACCCTAACTGGACAAGAATATGCCTAGGGAGGACGAAAATGACCTAATTGATCATCCAATTACACAAACACACCTATTGGATGCACAAGATTGGTTAAAAACCCTAATTGGACAAGAATATGACTAGGAAGGACGAATATGACCTAAATGTTAATCCAATAACACAAATGAACTTATTGGATGCACAAGATTGGTTAAAAACCCTAATTGGACAAGAATAAGCCTAGGGAGAACGAAAATGACCTAAATGTTAATCCAATGACACAACTCAACTTATTGGATGCACAAGATTGGTTAAAAACCCTAATTGGACAAGAATAAGCCTAGGGAGGACGAAAATGACCTAATTGATCGTCCAATGACACAAACACACCTATTGGAGGTACAAGATTGGTTAAAAACCCTAGTTGGACAAAAATAAGCCTAGGGAGGACGAAAATGACCTAATTGATCATCCAATGACGCCAATGAACTTATTGGATGCACAAGATTGGTTAAAAACCCTAATTGGACAAGAATAAGCCTAGGGAGGACGAAAATGACCTAATTGATCATCGAATGACACAAACACACCTATTGGATGCACAAGATTGGTTAAAAACCCTAATTGGACAAGAATATGCCTAGGGAGGACGAAAATGTCCTAATTGATCATTCAATGATACAAAGGAACTTATTGGATGCACAAGATTGGTTAAAAACCCTAATTGGACAAGAATAAGCCTAGGGAGGACGAAAATGACCTAATTGATCATCCAATGACACAAACACACCTATTGGATGCACAAGATTGGTTAAAAACCCTAATTGAACAAGAATATGCATAGGGAGGACGAAAATGACCTAAATATTAATTCAATGACACAAACAAACTTATTGGATGCACAAGATTGGTTAAAAACCCTAATTGGACAAGAATAAGCCTAGGGAGGACGAAAATGACCTAATTGATCATCCAATGACACAAACACACCTATTGGATGCACAAGATTGGTTAAAAACCCTAATTGGACAAGAATATGCCTAGGGAGGACGAAAATGACCTAAATATTAATTCAATGACACAAACAAACTTATTGGATGCACAAGATTGGTTAAAAACCCTAATTGGACAAGAATAAGCCTAAGGAGAACGAAAATGACCTAATCGATCATCCAATGACACAAACACACCTATTGGATGCATAAGATTGGTTAAAAACCCTAATTGGACAAGAATATGCCTAGGGAGGACGGATATGACCTAATTGTTAATCCAATGACACAAATGAACTTATTGGATACACAAAATTGGTTAAAAACCCTAATTGGACAAAAATAAGCCTATGGAGGACGAAAATGACCTAATTGATCATCCAATGACACAAACACACCTATTGGATGCACAAGATTGGTTAAAAACCCTAACTGGACAAGAATATGCCTAGAGAGGACGAAAATGACCTAAACATTAATTCAATGACACAAACAAAGTTATTGGATGCACAAGATTGGTTAAAAACCCTAATTGGACAAGAATAAGCCTAGGGAGGACGAAAATGACCTAATTGATCATCCAATGACACAAACACACCTATAGGATGCACAAGATTGGTTAAAAACCCTAATTGGACAAGAATATGCCTAGGGAGGACGAAAATGACCTAAATATTAATTCAATGACACAAACAAACTTATTGGATGCACAAGATTGGTTAAAAACCCTAATTGGACAAGAATAAGCCTAGGGAGGACGAAAATGACCTAATTGATCATCCAATGACACAAACACACCTATTGGATGCACAAAATTGGTTAAAAACCCTAGTTGGACAAGAACATGCCTACGGAGGACGAAAATGACCTAATTGATCATCCAATGACACTAATGAACTTATTGGATGCACAAGATTGGTTAAAAACCCTAATTGGACAAGAATAAGCCTAGGGAGGACGAAAATGACCTAATTGATCATCCAATGACACTAATGAACTTATTAGATGCACAAGATTGGTTAAAAACCCTAATTGGACAAGAATATGCCTAGGGAGGACGAAAATTACCTAAATATTAATTCAATGACACAAACAAACTTATTGGATGCACAAGATTGGTTAAAAACCCTAATTGGACAAGAATAAGCCTAGGGAGGACGAAAATGACCTAATTGATCATCCAATGACACAAACACACCTATTGGATGCACAAGATTGGTTAAAAACCCTAGTTGGACAAGAACATGCCCAAGGAGGACGAAAATGACCTAATTGATCATCCAATGACACTAATGAACTTATTGGATGCACAAGATTGGTTAAAAACCCTAATTGGACAAGAATAAGCCTAGGGAGGACGAAAATGACCTAATTGATCATCCAATGACACAAACACACCTATTGGATGCACAAGATTGGTTAAAAACCATAATTTGACAAGAATAAGCTTAGGGAGGACGAAAATGACCTAAATATTAATTCAATGACACAAACAAACTTATTGGATGCACAAGATTGGTTAAAAACCCTAATTGGACAAGAATAAGCCTAGGGAGGACGAAAATGACCTAATTGATCATCCAATGACTCAAACACACCTATTGGATGCACAAGATTGGTTAAAAACCATAATTTGACAAGAATAAGCCTAGGGAGGACGAAAATGACCTAAATATTAATTCAATGACACAAACAAACTTATTGGATGCACAAGATTGGTTAAAAACCCTAATTGGACAAGAATAAGCCTAGGGAGGACGAAAATGACCTAATTGATCATCCAATGACACAAACACACCTATTGGATGCACAAGATTGGTTAAAAGCCCTAATTGGACAAGAATATGCCTAGGGAGGACGAAAGTGACCTAATTGATCATCCAATGACACAACTCAACTTATTGGATGCACAAGATTGGTTAAAAACCCTAATTGGACAAGAATAAGCCTAGGGAGGACGAAAATGACCTAATTGATCATCCAATGACACAAACACACCTATTGGATGCACAAGATTGGTTAAAAACCCTAATTGGACAAGAATATGCCTAGGGAGGACGAAAATGATCTAAATATTATTTCAATGACACAAACAAAGTTATTGGATGCACAAGATTGGTTAAAAACCCTAATTGGACAAGAATAAGCCTAGGGAGGACGAAAATGACCTAATTGATCATTCAATGACAAAAACACAGCTATTGGAAGCACAAGATTGGTTAAAAACCCTAATTGGACAAGAATATGCCTAGGGAGGACGAAAATGACCTAAATGTTAATCCAATGACACAACTGAACTTATTGGATTCACAAGATTGGTTAAAAACCCTAATTGGACAAGAATAAGCCTAGGAAGGACGAAAATGACCTAATTGATCATCCAATGACACAAACACACCTATTGGATGCACAAGATTGGTTAAAAACCCTAGTTGGACAAGAATATGCCTAGGGAGAACGAAAATGACCTAATTGATCATCCAATGACACAAATGAACTTATTGGATACACAAGATTGGTTAAAAACCCTATTTGGACAAGAATATGCCTAGGGAGGACGAAAAAGACCTAAATATTAATTCAATGACACAAACAAAGTTATTGGATGCACATGATTGGTTAAAAACCCTAATTGAACAAGAATAAGCCTAGGGAGGACGAAAATGACCTAATTGATCATCCAATGACACAAACACACCTATTGAATGCATAAGATTGGTTAAAAACCCTAATTGGACAAGAATATGCCTACGGAGGACGAAAATGACCTAAATATTAATTCAATGACACAAACAAACTTATTGGATGCACAAGATTGGTTAAAAACCCTAATTGGACAAGAATAAGCCTAGGGAGGACGAAAATGACCTAATTGATCATCCAATGACACAAACACACCTATTGGATGCACAAGATTGGTTAAAAACCCTAATTGGAAAAGAATAAGCCTAGGGAGTACGAAAATGACCTAATTGATCATCCAATGACACAAACACACCTATTGGATGCACAAGATTGGTTAAAAACCCTAATTGGGCAAGAATAAGCCTAGGGAGGACGAAAATGACCTAATTGATCATCCAAAGACACAAACACACCTATTGGATGCACAAGATTGGTTTAAAACCCTAGTTGGACAAGAATATGCCTAGGGAGGACGAAAATGACCTAATTGATCATCCAATGACACAAATGAACTTATTGGATGCACAAAATTGGTTAAAAACCCTAATTGGACAAGAATAAGCCTAGGGAGGACGAAAATGACCTAATTGATCATCCAATGACACAAACACACCTATTGGATGCACAAGATTGGTTAAAAACCCTAATTGGACAAGAATAAGCCTATGGAGGACGAAAATGACCTAATTGATTATCCAATGACACAAACACACCTATTGGATGCACAAGATCGGTTAAAAACCCTAGTTGGACAAGAATATGCCTAGGAAGGACGAAAATGACCTAATTTATCATCCAATGACACAAATGAACTTATTGGATGCACAAGATTGGTTAAAAACCCTAATTGGACAAGAATAAGCCTAGGGAGGACGAAAATGACCTAATTGATCATCCAATGACACAAACACACCTATTGGATGCACAAGATTGGTTAAAAACCCGAATTGGACAAGAATATGCCTAGGGAGGACGAAAATGACCTAAATATTAATTCAATGACACAAACAAACTTATTGGATGCACAAGATTGGTTAAAAACCCTAATTGGACAAGAATAAGCCTATGGAGGACGAAAATGACCTAATTGATCATCCAATGACACAAACAAACCTATTGGATGCACAAGATTGGTTAAAAACCCTAATTGGACAAGAATATGCCTAGGGAGGACGAAAATGACCTAATTGATCATCCAATGACACTAATGAACTTATTGGATGCACAAGATTGGTTAAAAACCCTAATTGGACAAGAATAAGCCTAGGGATGACGAAAATGACCTAATTGATCATCCAATGACACAAACACACCTATTGGATGCACAAGATTGGTTACAAAGCCTAATTGGACAAGAATAAGCCTAGGGAGAACGAAAATGACCTAAATGTTAATCCAATGACACAACTCAACTTATTGGATGCACAAGATTGGTTAAAAACCCTAATTCGACAAGAATAAGCCTACGGATGACGAAAATGACCTAATTGATCATCCAATGACACAAACACACCTATTGGATGCACAAGATTGGTTAAAAACCCTAGTTGGACAAGAACATGCCTAGAGAGGACGAAAATGACCTAATTGATCATCCAATGACACTAATGAACATATTGGATGCACAAGATTGGTTAAAAACCCTAATTGGACAAGAATAAGCCTATGGAGGATGAAAAGGGCCTAATTGATCATCCAATGACACAAACACAGCTATTGGATGCAAAAGATTGGTTAAAAACCCTAATTGGACAAGATGATGCCTAGGGAGGAAGAAAATGACCTAAATATTAATTCAATGACACAAACAAACTTATTGGATGCACAAGATTGGTTAAAAACCCTAATTGGACAAGAATAAGCCTAGGGAGGACGAAAATGACCTAATTGATCATCCAATGACACAAACACACCTATTGGATGCACAAGATTGGTTAAAAACCCTAATTGGACAAGAATATGCCTAGGGAGGACGAAAATGACCTAAATATTAATTCAATGACACAAACAAACTTATTGGATGCACAAGATTGGTTAAAAACCCTAATTGGACAAGAATAAGCCTAGGGAGGACGAAAACGACCTAATTGATTATCTAATGACACAAACACACCTATTGGATGCACAAAATTGTTTAAAAACCCTAATTGGACAAGAATATGCCTAGGGAGGAGGAAAATGACCTAAATATTAATTCAATGACACAAACAAAGTTATTGGATGCACAAGATTGGTTAAAAACCCTAATTGGACAAGAATAAGCCTAGGGAGGACGAAAATGACCTAATTGATCATTCAATGACACAAACACAGCTATTGGAAGCACAAGATTGGTTAAAAACCCTAATTGGACAAGAATATGCCTAGGGAGGACGAAAATGACCTAAATGTTAATCGAATGACACAACTGAACTTATTGGATGCACAAGATTGGTTAAAAACCCTAATTGGACAAGAATAAGCCTAGGAAGGACGAAAATGACCTAATTGATCATCCAATGACACAAACACACCTATTGGATGCACAAGATTGGTTAAAAACCCTAGTTGGACAAGAATATGCCTAGGGAGAACGAAAATGACCTAATTGATCATCCAATGGCACAAATGAACTTATTGGATACACAAGATTGGTTAAAAACCCTAATTGGACAAGAATATGCCTAGGGAGGACGAAAATGACCTAAATATTAATTCAATGACACAAACAAAGTTATTGGATGCACAAGATTGGTTAAAAACCCTAATTGGACAAGAATAAGCCTAGGGAGGACGAAAATGACCTAATTGATCATCCAATGACACAAACACACCTATTGGATGCACAAGATTGGTTAAAAACCCTAATTGGACAAGAATATACCTAGGGAGGACGAAAATGACCTAAATATTAATTCAATGACACAAACAAAGTTTTTGGATGCACAAGATTGGTTAAAAACCCTAATTGGACAAGAATGAGCCTAGGGAGAACGAAAATGACCTAAATGTTAATCCAATGACACAACTCAACTTATTGGATGCACAAGATTGGTTAAAAACCCTAATTGGACAAGAATAAGCCTAGGGAGGACGAAAATGACCTAATTGATCATCCAATGACACAAACACACCTATTGGATGCACAAGATTGGTTAAAAACCCTAACTGGACAAGAATATGCCTAGGGAGGACGAAAATGACCTAATTGATCATCCAATGACACAAACACACCTATTGGATGCACAAGATTGGTTAAAAACCCTAATTGGACAAGAATATGCCTAGGAAGGACGAATATGACCTAATTGATCATCCAATAACACAAATGAACTTATTGGATGCACAAGATTGGTTAAAAACCCTAATTGGACAAGAATAAGCCTAGGGAGAACGAAAATGACCTAAATGTTAATCCAATGACACAACTCAACTTATTGGATGCACAAGATTGGTTAAAAACCCTAATTGGACAAGAATAAGCCTAGGGAGGACGAAAATGACCTAATTGATCATCCAATGACACAAACACACCTATTGGAGGTACAAGATTGGTTAAAAACCCTAGTTGGACAAAAATAAGCCTAGGGAGGACGAAAATGACCTAATTGATCATCCAATGACGCCAATGAACTTATTGGATGCACAAGATTGGTTAAAAACCCTAATTGGACAAGAATAAGCCTAGGGAGGACGAAAATGACCTAATTGATCATCCAATGACACAAACACACCTATTGGATGCACAAGATTGGTTAAAAACCCTAATTGGACAAGAATAAGCCAAGGAGGACCAGAATGACCTAATTGATCATCTAATGACACAAACACACCTATTGGAAGCACAAGATTGGTTAAAAACCCTAATTGGACAAGAATATGCCCAGGGAGGACAAAAATGAACTAATTGATCATCCAATGACACAAACACACCTATTGGATGCACAAGATTGGTTAAAAACCCAAATTGGACAAGAATATGCCTAGGGAGGACGAAAATGACCTAAATATTAATTCAATGACACAAACAAACTTATTGGATGCACAAGATTGGTTAAAAACCCTAATTGGACAAGAATAAGCCTAGGGAGGACGAAAATGACCTAATTGATCATCCAATGACACAAACACACCTATTGGATGCACAAGATTGGTTAAAAACCCTAATTGGACAAGAATATGCCTAGGGAGGACGAAAATGACCTAAATATTAATTCAATGACGCAAACAAACTTATCGTATGCACAAGATTGGTTAAAAATCCTAATTGGACAAGAATAAGCCTAGGGAGGACGAAAATGACCTAATTGATCATCCAATGACACAAACACACCTATTGGATGCACAAGATTGGTTAAAAACCCTAATTGGACAAGAATATGCCTAGGGAGGACGAAAATGACCTAAATATTAATTCAATGACACAAACAAACTTATCGGATGCACAACATTGGTTAAAAACCCTAATTGGACAAGAATAAGCTTTGGGAGGACGAAAATGACCTAATTGATCATCCAATGACACAAACACACCTATTAGATGCACAAGATTGGTTAAAAACCCTAATTGGACAAGAATAAGCCTAGGGAGGACGAAAATGACCTAATTGATCATCCAATGACACAAACACACCTATTGGATGCACAAGATTTGTTAAAAACCCTAATTGGACAAGAAATTACCTAGGGAGGACGTAAATGACCTAATTGATCATCCAATGACACAAACACACCTATTGGATGCACAAGATTGGTTAAAAACCCTAATTGGACAAGAATATGCCTAGGGAGGACGAAAATGACCTAAATATTAATTCAATGACACAAACAAACTTATCGGATGCCCAAGATTGGTTAAAAATCCTAATTGGACAAGAATAAGCCTAGGGAGGACGAAAATGACCTAATTGATCATCCAATGACACAAACACACCTATTGGATGCACAAGATTGGTTAAAAACCCTAATTGGACAAGAATATGCCTAGGGAGGACGAAAATGACCTAAATGTTAATCCAATGACACAAATGAACTTATTGGATGCAAAGGATTGGTTAAAAACCCTAATTGGACAAGAATAAGCCTTGGGAGGACGAAAATGACCTAATTGATCATTCTATGACACAAACACACCTATTGGATGCACAAGACTGGTTAAAAACCCTAATTGGACAAGAATATGCCTAGGAAAGACGAAAATGACCTAATTGATCATCCAATGACACAAACACACTTATTGGAAGCACAAGATTGGTTAAAAACCCTAATTGGACAAGAATAAGCCTAGGGAGGACGAAAATGACCTAAATATTAATTCAATGACACAAACGCACCTATTGGATGCACAAGATTGGTTAAAAAACCTAATTGGACAAGAATAAGCCTAGGGAGGACGAAAATGACCTAATTGATCATGCAATGACACAAACACACCTATAGGATGTACAAGATTGGTTAAAAACCCTAATTGGACAAGAATATGCCTAGGGAGGACGAAAATGACCTAAATATTTATTCAATGACACAAACAAAGTTATTGGATGCACAAGATTGGTTAAAAACCCTAATTGGACAAGAATAAGCCTAGGGAGGACGAAAATGACCTAATTGATCATCCAATGACACAAACACACCTATTGGATTTAAACGATTGGTTAAAAATCCTAATTGGACAAGATGATGCATAGGGAGGACGAAAATGACCTAAATATTAATTCAATGACACAAACAAACTTATTGGATGCACAAGATTGGTTAAAAACCCCAATTGGACAAGAATAAGCCTAGGGAGGACGAAAATGACCTAATAGATCATCCAATGACACAAACACACCTATTGGATGCACAAGATTGGTTAAAAACCCTAATTGGACAAGAATAAGCCTAGGGAGGATGAAAATGACCTAATTGATCATCCAATGACACAAACACACCTATTGGATGCACAAGATTGGTTAAAAACCCTAACTGGACAAGAATATGGCTAGGGAGGACGAAAATGAACTAAATATTAATTCAATGACACAAACAAACTTATTGGATGCACAAGATTGGTTAAAAACCCTAATTGGACAAGAATAAGCCTAGGGAGGACGAAAATGACCTAATTGATCATCCAATGACACAAACACACCTATTGGATGCACAAGATTGGTTAAAAACCCTAGTTGGACAAGAACATGCCCAAGGAGGACGAAAATGACCTAATTGATCATCCAATGACACTAATGAACTTATTGGATGCACAAGATTGGTTAAAAACCCTAATTGGACAAGAATAAGCCTAGGGAGGACGAAAATGACCTAATTGATCATCCAATGACACAAACACACCTATTGGATGCACAAGATTGGTTAAAAACCCTAATTGAACAAGAATATGCATAGGGAGGACGAAAATGACCTAAATATTAATTCAATGACACAAACAAACTTATTGGATGCACAAGATTGGTTAAAAACCCTAATTGGACAAGAATAAGCCTAGGGAGGACGAAAATGACCTAATTGATCATCCAATGACACAAACACACCTATTGGATGCACAAGATTGGTTAAAAACCCTAATTGGATAAGAAGAAGCCTAGGGAGGACGAAAATGACCTAAATGTTAATCCAATGACACAACTCAACTTATTGGATGCACAAGATTGGTTAAAAACCCTAATTGGACAAGAATAAGCCTAGGGAGGACGAAAATGACCTAATTGATCATCCAATGACACAAACACACCTATTGGATGCACAAGATTGGTTAAAAACCCTAATTGGATAAGAATAAGCCTAGGGAGGATGAAAATGACCTAAATGTTAATCCAATGACACAACTCAACTTATTGGATGCACAACATTGGTTAAAAATCCTAATTGGACAAGAATAAGCCTATGGAGGACGAAAATGACCTAATTGATCATCCAATGACACAAATGAACGTATTGGATGCGTAAGATTGGTTAAAAACCCTAATTGCACAAGAATAAGCCTAGGGAGGACGAAAATGACCTAAATGTTAATCCAATGACACAACTCAACTTATTGGATGCACAAGATTGGTTAAAAACCCTAATTGGACAAGAATAAGCCTAGGGAGGACGAAAATGACCTAATTGATCATCCAATGACACAAACACACCTATTGGAGGCACAAGATTGGTTAAAAACCCTAGATGGACAAGAATAAGCCTAGGGAGGACGAAAATGACCTAATTGATCATACAATGACACCAATGAACTTATTGGATGCACAAGATTGGTTAAAAACCCTAATTGGACAAGAATAAGCCTAGGGAGGACGAAAATGACCTAATTGATCATCCAATGACACAAACACACCTATTGGATGCACAAGATTGGTTAAAAACCCTAATTTGACTAGAATAAGCCTAGGGTGGACGAAAATGACCTACTTGATCATCCATTGCCACAAACACACCTAATGGATGCACAAGATTGGTTAAAAACCCTAATTGGACAAGAATATGCCTAGGGAGGACGAAAATGACCTAATTGATCATCCAATGACACAAACACACCTATTGGATGCACAAGATTGGTTAAAAACCCTAATTGGACATGAATATGCCTAGGGAGGACGATAATGACCTAAATATTAATTTAATGACACAAACAAACTTATTGGATGCACAAGATTGGTTAAAAACCCTAATTGGACAAGAATAAGCCTAGGGAGGACGAAAATGACCTAATTGATCATCCAATGACACAAACACACCTATTGGATGCACAAGATTGGTTAAAAACCCTAATTGGACAAGAATATGCCTAGGGAGGACGAAAATGACCTAAATGTTAATCCAATGACACAAATGAACTTATTGGATGCACAAGATTGGTTAAAAACCCTAATTGGACAAGAATAAACCTAGGGAGGACGAAAATGACCTAATTGATTATCCAATGATACAAACACGACTATTGGATGCACAAGATTGGTTAAAAACCCTAATTGGACAAGTATATGCCCAGGGAGGACGAAAATGACCTAAATATTAATTCAATGACACAAACAAACTTATTGGATGCACAAGATTGGTTAAAAACCCTAATTGGACAAGAATAAGCCTAGGGAGGACGAAAATGACCTAATTGATCATCCAATGACACAAACACACCTATTGGATGCACAAGATTGGTTAAAAACCCTAATTGGACAAGAATATGCCTAGGGAGGACGAAAATGACAAAAATGTTAATCCAATGACACAAATGAACTTATTGGATGCACAAGATTGGTTAAAAACCCTAATTGGACAAGAATAAGCCTAGGGAGGATGAAAATGACCTAATTGATCATCCAATGACACAAACACACCTATTGGATGCACAAGATTGGTTAAAAACCCTAGTTGGACAAGAATAAGCCTAGGGAGGACGAAAATGACCTAATTGATCATCCAATGACACAAATGAACTTATTGGATGCACAAGATTGGTTAAAAACCCTAATTGGACAAGAATAAGCCTAGGGAGGACGAAAATGACCTAATTGATCATCCAATGACACAAACACACCTATTGGATGCACAAGATTGGTTAAAAACCCTAATTGGACAAGAATAAGCCTAGGGAGGACGAAAATGACCTAATTGATCATCCAATGACGCAAACACACCTATCGGAAGCACAAGATTGGTTAAAAACCCTAGTTGGACAAGAATATGCCTAGGGAGGACGAAAATGATCTAATTGATCATCCAATGACACAAATGAACTTATTGGATGCACAAGATTTGTTAAAAACCCTAATAGAACAAGAATAAGCCTAGGGAGGACGAAAATGACCTAATTGATCATCCAATGACGCAAACACACCTATTGGAAGCACAAGATTGGTTAAAAACCCTAGTTGGACAAGAATATGCCTAGGGAGGACGAAAATGACCTAATTGATCATCCAATGACACAAATGAACTTATTGGATGCACAAGATTGGTTAAAAATCCTAATTGGACAAGAATAAGCATAGAAAGGACGAAAATGACCTAATTGATCATCCAATGACACAAACACACCTATTGGATGCACAAGATTGGTTAAAAACCCTAATTGGATAAGAATATGCCTAGGGAGGACGAAAATGACCTAATTGATCATCCAATGACACAAACACACCTATTGGATGCAAAAGATTGGTTAAAAACCCTAATTGGACAAGATGATGCCTAGGGAGGACGAAAATGACCTAAATATTAATTCAATGACACAAACAAAGTTATTGGATGCACAAGATTGGTTAAAAACCCTAATTGGACAAGAATAAGCCTAGGGAGGACAAAAATGACCTAATTAATCATCCAATGACACAAACACACCTATTGGATGCACAACATTGGTTAAAAACCTTAATTGGACAAGAATATGCCTAGGGAGGACGAAAATGACCTAAATATTAATTCAATGACACAAACAAACTTATTGGATGCACAAGATTGGTTAAAAACCCTAATTGGACAAGAATAAGCCTAGGGAGGACGAAAATGACCTAATAGATCATCCAATGACACAAACACACCTATTGGATGCACAAGATTGGTTAAAAACCCTAATTGGACAAGAATAAGCCTAGGGAAGACAAAAATGACCTAATTGATCATCCAATGACACAAACACACCTATTGGATGCACAAGATTGGTTAAAAACCCTAATTGGAAAAGAATAAGCATAGGGAGGACGAAAATGACCTAATTGATCATCCAATGACACAAACACACCTATTGGAGGCACAAGATTAGTTAAAAACCCTAGTTGGACAAGAATAAGCCTAGGGAGGACGAAAATGACCTAAATATTAATTCAATGACACAAACAAACTTATTGGATGCACAAGATTGGTTAAAAACCCTAATTGGACGAGAATATGCCTAGGGAGGACGAAAATGACCTAAATGTAAATCCAATGACACAAATGAACTTATTGGATGCACAAGATTGGTTAAAAACCCTAATTGGACAAGAATAAGCCTA
>JBBPBR010002113.1:0-11136 GCA_037974775.1 Cicer pinnatifidum | reverse complement strand
GATGCACAAGATTGGTCTAAAACTCTAATTGGACAAGAATATGCCTAGGGAGGACGAAAATGACCTAAATGTTAATCCGATGACACAAATGAACTTATTGGATGCACAAGATTGGTTAAAAACCCTAATCGGACAAGAATAAGCCTAGGGAGGACGAAAATGACCTAAATGTTAATCCAATGACACAACTCAACTTATTGGATGCACAAGATTGGTTAAAAACCCTAATTGGACAAGAATAAGCCTAGGGAGGACGAAAATGACCTAAAATATCATTCAATGACATAAATGAACTTATTGGATGCACAAGATTGGTTAAAAACCCTAATTGGACAAGAATAAGCATAGGGAGGACGAAAATGACCTAATTGATCATCCAATGACACAAACACACCTATTGGATGCACAAGATTGGTTAAAAACCTTAATTGGACAAGAATATGCCTAGGGAGGACGAAAATGACCTAAATATTAATTCAATGAAACAAACAAACTTATTGGATGCACAAGATTGGTTAAAGACCCTAATTGGACAAGAATAAGCCTAGGGAGGACGAAAATGACCTAATTGATCATCCAATGACACAAACACACCTATTGGATGCACAAGATTGGTTAAAAACCCTAATTGGACAAGAATATGCCTAGGGAGGACGAAAATGACCTAAATATTAATTCAATGACACAAACAAAGTTATTGGATGCACAAGATCTGTTAAAAACCCTAATTGGACAAGAATAAGCCTAGGGAGGACGAAAATGACCTAATTGATCATCCAATGACACAAACACACCTATTGGATGCACAAGATTGGTTAAAAACCCTAATTGGACAAGAATATGCCTAGGGAGGACGAAAATGACCTAATTGATTATCCAATGACACAAACACACCTATTGGACGCACAAGATTGGTTAAAAACCCTAATTGGACAAGAATATGCCTACGGAGGACGAAAATGACCTAATTGATCATCCAATGACACAAACACACCTATTGGATGCACAAGATTGGTTAAAAACCCTAATTGGACAAGAATAAGCCTAGGGAGGACGTAAATGACCTAATTGATCATCCAATGAAACAAACACACCTATTGGATGCACAAGATTGGTTAAAAACCCTAATTTGACTAGAATAAGCCTAGGGTGGACGAAAATGACTTAATTGATCATCCAATGACACAAACACACCTATTGGATGCACAAGATTGGTTAAAAACCTTAATTGGACAAGAATATGCCTAGGGAGGACGAAATTGACCTAAATATTAATTCAATGACACAACTCAACTTATTGGATGCACAAGATTGGTTAAAAACCCTAATTCGACAAGAATAAGCCTAGGGAAGACGAAAATGACCTAATTGATCATCCAATGACACAAACACACCAATTGGATGCACAAGATTCGTTAAAAACCCTAATTGGACAAGAATATGCCTAGGGAGGACGAAAATGACCTAATTGGTCATCCAATGACACAAACACACCTATTGGATTCACAAGATTGGTTAAAAACCCTAATTGGACAAGAATATGCCTAGGGAGGACGAAAATGACCTAAATGTTAATCCAATGACACAAATGAACTTATTGGATGCACAAGATTGGTTAAAAACCCTAATTGGACAAGAATAAGCCTTGAGAGGACGAAAATGACATAATTGATCATCCAATGACACAAACACACCTATTGGATGCACAAGATTGGTTAAAAACCCTAATTAGACTAGAATAAGCCTAGGGAGGACAAAAATGACCTAATTGATCATCCAATGACACAAACACACCTATTGGATGCACAAGATTAGTTAAAAACCCTAATTGGACAAGAATAAGCCTAGGGAGGACGAAAATAACCTAATTGATCATCCAATGACACAAACACACCTATTGGATGCACAAGATTGGTTAAAAACCCTAATTGGACAAGAATAAGCCTAGGGAGGACGAAAATGGCCTAATTGATCATCCAAAGACACAAACACACCTATTGGATGCACAAGATTGGTTAAAAACCCTAGTTGGACAAGAATATGCCTAGAGAGGACGAAAATGACCTAATTGATCATCCAATGACACAAATGAACTTATTGGATGCACAAGAATGGTTAAAAACCCTAATTGGACAAGAATAAGCCTAGGGAGGAAGAAAATGACCTAATTGATCATCCAATTACACAAACACACCTATTGGAAGCACAAGATTGGTTAAAAACCCTAATTGGACAAGAATATGCCTAGGGAGGACGAAAATGACCTAAATGTTAATCCAATGACACAAATGAACTTATTGGATGCACAAGATTGGTTAAAAACCCTAATTGGACAAGAATAAGCCTAGGGAGGACGAAAATGACCTAATTGATCATCCAATGACACAAACACACCTATTGGATGCACAAGATTGGTTAAAAACCCTAATTGGGCAAGAATATGCCGAGGGAGGACGAAAATGACCTAAATATTAATTCAATGACACAAACAAACTTATTGGATGCACAAGATTGGTTAAAAACCCTAATTGGACAAGAATAAGCCTAGGGAGGACAAAAATGACCTAAATGTTAATCCAATGACACAAACACACCTATTGAATGCACAAGATTGGTTAAAAACCCTAAGTGGACAAGATCAAGCCTAGGGAGGACTAATTGATCATCCAATAACACAAACACACCTATTGGATGCACAAGATTGGTTAAAAACCCTAATTGGACAAGAATACGCCTAGGGAAGACGAAAATGACCTAATTGATCATCCAATGACACAAATGAACTTATTGGATGCACAAGATTGGTTAAAAACCCTAATTGGACAAGAATAAGCCTAGGGAGGACGAAAATGACCTAATTGATCATCCAATGACACAAACACACCTATTGGAAGCACAAGATTGGTTAAAAACTCTAATTGGACAAGAATAAGCCTAGGGAGGACGAAAATAACCTAATTGATCATCCAATGACACAAACACACCTATTGGATGCACAAGATTGGTTAAAAACCGTAATAGGACAAGAATAAGCCTAGGGAGGACAAAAATGACCTAATTGATCATCCAATGACACAAACACACCTATTGAATGCACAAGATTTGTTAAAAACCCTAATTGGACAAGAATATGCCTAGGGAGGACGAAAATGACCTAAATATTAATTCAATGACACAAACAAACTTATTGAATGCACAAGATTGGTTAAAAACCCTAATTGGACAAGAATAAGCCTATGGAGGACGAAAATGACCTAATTGATCATCCAATGACACAAACACACCTATTGGATGCACAAGATTGGTTAAAAACCCTAATTGGACAAGAATAAGCCTAGGGAAGACGAAAATGACGTAATTGATCATCCAATGACACAAACACACCTATTGGATGCACAAGAGTGGTTAAAAACCCTAATTGGACAAGAATATGCCTAGGGAGGACGAAAATGACCTAAATATTAATTCAATGACACAAACAAACTTATTGGATGCACAAGATTGGTTAAAAACCCTAATTGGACAAGAATAAGCCTAAGGAGGACGAAAATGACCTAATTTATCATCCAATGACACAAACACAGCTATTGGATGCACAAGATTGATTAAAAACCCTAATTGGACAAGAATATGCCTAGGGAGGACGAAAATGACCTAATTGATAATCCAATGACACAAACACACCTATTGGATGCACAAGATTGTTTAAAAACCCTAATTGGACAAGAATAAGCCTAGGGAGGACGAAAATGACCTAATTGATCATCCAATGACACAAACACACCTATTGGATGCACAAGATTGGTTAAAAACCCTAATTGGACAAGAATATGCCTAGGGAGGACGAAAATGACCTAAATATTAATTCTATGACACAAACAAACTTATCGGATGCACAAGATTGGTAAAAAACCCTAATTGGACAAGAATATGCCTAGGGAGGACGAAAATGACCTAAATATTAATTCAATGACACAAACAAACTTATCGGATGCACAAGATTGGTTAAAAACCCTAATTGGACAAGAATAAGCCTAGGGAGGACGAAAATGACCTAATGGATCATCCAATGACACATACACACCTATTAGATGCAAAAGATTGGTTAAAAACCCTAATTGGACAAGAATAAGCCTAGGGAGGACGAAAATGACCTAATTGATCATCCAATGACACAAACACACCTATTGGATGCACAAGATTGGTTAAAAACCCTAATTGGACAAGAATATGCCTAGGGAGGACGAAAATGACCTAATTGATCATCCAATGACACAAACACACCTATTGGTTGCACAAGATTCGTTAAAAACCCTAATTGGACAAGAATATGCCTAGAAAGGACGAAAGTGACTTAATTGATCATCCAATGACACAAACACACCTATTGGATGCACAAGATTGGTTAAAAACCCTAATTGGACAAGAATATGCCTAGGGAGGACGAAAATGACCTAATTGATCATCCAATGACACAAACACACCTATTGGATGCACAAGATTGGTTAAAAACCCTAATTGGACAAGAATATGCCTAGGGAGGAAGAAAATGACCAAAATATTAATTCAATGACATCAACAAATTTGTTGGATGCACAAGATTTGTTAAAAACCCTAATTGGACAAGAATAAGCCTAGGGAGGACGAAAATGACCTAATTGATCATCCAATGACACAAACAACCTATTGGAAGCACAAGATTGGTTAAAAACCCTAATTGGACAAGAATATGCCTAGGGAAGACGAAAATGACCTAAATGTTAATCCAATGACACAAATGAACTTATTGGATGCACAAGATTGGTTAAAAACCCTAATTGGACAAGAATAAGCCTAGGGAGGGCGAAAATGACCTAATTGATCATCCAATGACACAAACACACCTATTGGATGCACAATGATTGGTTAAAAACCCTAATTGGACAAGAATATGCCTAGGGAGGACGAAAATGACCTAAATATTAATTCAATGACACAAACAAAGTTATTGGATGCACAAGATTGGTTAAAAACCCTAATTGGACAAGAATATGCCTAGGGAGGACGAAAATGACCTAAATCTTAATTAAATGACACAAAAAAAGTTATTGGATGCACAAGATTGGTTAAAAACCCTAATTGGACAAGAATAAGCCTAGGGAGGACGAAAATGACCTAATTGATCATCCAATGACACAAACACACCTATTGGAAGCACAAGATTGGTTAAAAACCCTAATTGGACAAGAATATGCCTAGGGAGGACGAAAATGACCTAAATGTTAATCCAATGACACAAATGAACTTATCGGATGCACAAGAATGGTTAAAAACCCTAATTGGACAAGAATAAGCCTAGGGAGGGCGAAAATGATCTAATTGATCATCCAATGACACAAACACACCTATTGGATGCACAATGATTGGTTAAAAACCCTAATTGGACAAGAATATGCCTAGGGAGGACGAAAATGACCTAAATATTAATTCAATGACACAAACAAAGTTATTGGATGCACAAGATTGGTTAAAAACCCTAATTGGACAAGAAATAGCCTAGGGAGGACGAAAATGACCTAATTGATCATCCAATGACACAAACACACCTAGTGGATGCACATGATCGGTTAAAAACCCTAATTGTACAAGAAATAGCCTAGGGAGGACGAAAATGACCTAATTGATCATCCAATGACACAAACACACCTATTGTATGCACATGATCGGTTAAAAACCCTAATTGGACAAGAATAAGCCTAGGGAGGACGAAAATGACCTAATTGATCATCCAATGACACAAACACACCTATTGGATGCACAAGATTGGTTAAAAACCCTAATTGGACAAGAATAAGCAAGGGTGGACGAAAATGACCTAAATGTTAATCCAATAACACAAATGAACTTATTGGATGCACAAGATTGGTTAAAAACCCTAATTGGACAAGAATATGCCTAGGGAGGACGAAAATGACCTAAATGTTAATCCAATGACACAAATGAACTTATTGGATGCACAAGATTGGTTAAAAACCCTAATTGGACAAGAATAAGCCTAGGGAGGACGAAAATGACCTAATTGATCATCCAATGACACAAACACACCTATTGGATGCACAGGATTGGTTAAAAACCCTAGTTGGACAAGAATAAGCCTAGGGAGGATGAAAATGACCTAATTGATCATCCAATGACACAAATGAACTTATTGGATGCACAAGATTGGTTAAAAACCCTAATTGGACAAGAATAAGCCTAGGGAGGACGAAAATGACCTAATTGATCATCCAATGACACAAACACACCTATTGGATGCACAAGATTGGTTAAAAACCCTAATTGGACAAGAATATGCCTAGGGAGGACGAAAATGACCTAAATGTTAATCCAATGACACAAATGAACTTATTGGATGCAATAGATTGGTTAAAAACCCTAATTGGACAAGAATAAGCCTAGGAAGGACGAAAATGACCTAATTGATCATCCAATGACACGAACACACCTATTGGATGCACAAGATTGGTTAAAAACCCTAATTGCACAAGAATATGCCTAGGGAGGACGAAAATGACCTAAATATTAATTCAATGACACAAACAAAGTTATTGGATGCACAAGATTGGTTAAAAACCCTAATTGGACAAGAATAAGCCTAGGGAGGACGAAAATGACCTAATTGATCATCCAATGACACAAACACACCTATTGGAAGCACATGATTGGTTAAAATCCCTATTTGGACAAGAATATGCCTAGGGAGGACGAAAATGACCTAAATGTTAATCCAATGACACAAATGAACTTATTGGATGCACAAGATTGGTTAAAAACCCTAATTGGACAAGAATAAGCCTAGGGAGGACGAAAATGACCTAATTGATCATCCAATGACACAAACACACCTATTGGATGCACAAGATTGGTTAAAGACCCTAATTGGACAAGAATATGCCTAGGGAGGACGAAAATGACCTAAATGTTAATCCAATGACACAACTGAACTTATTGGATGCACAAGATTGGTTAAAAACCCTAATTGGACAAGAATAAGCCTTGGGAGGACGAAAATGACCTAATTGATCATCCAATGACACAAACACACCTATTGGATGCACAAGACTGGTTAAAAACCCTAATTGGACAAGAATATGCCTAAGAAGGACGAAAATGACCTAATTGATCATCCAATGACACAAACACACTTATTGGAAGCACAAGATTGGTTAAAAACCCTAAAAGGACAAGAATAAGCCTAGGGAGGACGAAAATGACCTAAATATTAATTCAATGACATAAACAAAGTTATTGGATGCACAAGATTGGTTAAAAACTCTAATTGGACAAGAATAAGCCTAGGGAGGACGAAAATGACCTAATTGATCATCCAATGACACAAACACACCTATTGGATGCACAAGATTGGTTAAATACCCTAATTGGACAAGAATAAGCCTAGGGAGGACGAAAATGACCTAATTGATCATCCAATGACACAAACACACCTATTGGATGCACAAGATTGGTTAAAAACCCTAATTGGACAAGAATATGCCTAGGGAGGACGAAAATGACCTAAATATTAATTCAATGACACAAACAAAGTTATTGGATGCCCAAGATTGGTTAAAAACCCTAATTGGACAAGAATAAGCCTAGGGAGGACGAAAATGACCTAATTGATCATCCAATGACACAAACACACCTATTGGAAGCACAAGATTGGTTAAAAACCCTAATTGGACAAGAATATGCCTAGGGAGGACGAAAATGACCTAAATGTTAATCCAATGACACAAATAAACTTATTGGACGCACAAGATTGGTTAAAAACCCTAATTGGACAAGAATAAGCCTAGGGAGGACGAAAATGACCTAATTGATCATCCAATGACACAAACACACCTATTGGATGCACAAGATTGGTTAAAAACCCTAATTGGACAAGAATATGCCTAGGGAGGACGAAAAAATGACCTAAATATTAATTCAATGACACGAACAAAGTTATTGGATGCACAAGATTGGTTAAAAACCCTAATTGGACAAGAATAAGCCTAGGGAGGACGAAAATAACCTAATTGATCATCCAATGACACAAACACACCTATTGGATGCACAAGATTGGTTAAAAACCCTAATTGGACAAGAATAAGCCTAGGGAGGACGAAAATGGCCTAATTGATCATCCAAAGACACAAACACACCTATTGGATGCACAAGATTGGTTAAAAACCCTAGTTGGACAAGAATATGCCTAGAGAGGACGAAAATGACCTAATTGATCATCCAATGACACAAATGAACTTATTGGATGCACAAGAATGGTTAAAAACCCTAATTGGACAAGAATAAGCCTAGGGAGGAAGAAAATGACCTAATTGATCATCCAATTACACAAACACACCTATTGGAAGCACAAGATTGGTTAAAAACCCTAATTGGACAAGAATATGCCTAGGGAGGACGAAAATGACCTAAATGTTAATCCAATGACACAAATGAACTTATTGGATGCACAAGATTGGTTAAAAACCCTAATTGGACAAGAATAAGCCTAGGGAGGACGAAAATGACCTAATTGATCATCCAATGACACAAACACACCTATTGGATGCACAAGATTGGTTAAAAACCCTAATTGGACAAGAATAAGCTTAGGGAGGACGAAAATGACCAAATTGATCATCCAATGATACAAACAAACGTATTGGATGCACAAGATTGGTTAAAAACCCTAATTGAACAAGAATAAGCCTAGGGAGGACGAAAATGACCTAATTGATCATCCAATGACACAAACACACCTATTGGATGCACAAGATTGGTTAAAAACCCTAATTGGACAAGAATAAGCCTAAGGAGGACGAAAATAACCTAATTGATCATCCAATGACACAAACACACCAATTGGATGCACCAGATTGGTTAAAAACCCTAGTTGGACAAGAATATGCCTAGGGAGGACGAAAATGACCTAATTGATCATCCAATGACACAAATGAACTTATCGGATGCACAAGATTGGTTAAAACCCCTAATTGGACAAGAATAAGCATAGGGAGGACGAAAATGACCTAATAGATCATCCAATGACACAAACACACCAATTGGATGAACAAGATTGGTTAAAAACCCTAATTGGACAAGAATATGCCTAGGGAGGACGAAAATGACCTAAATGTTAATCCAATGACACAAATGAACTTATTGGATGCACAAGATTGGTTAAAAACCCTAATTGGACAAGAATAAGCCTAGGGAGGACGAAAATGACCTAATTGATCATCCAATGACACAAACACACCTATTGGAAGCACAAGATTGGTTAAAAACCCTAATTGGACAGGAATATGCCTAGGGAGGACGAAAATGACCTAAATATTAATTCAATGACACAATCAAAGTTATTGGATGCACAAGATTGGTTAAAAACCCTAATTGGACAAGAATAAGTCTAGGGAGGACGAAAATGACCTAATTGATCATCCAATGACACAAACACACCTATTGGATGCATAAGATTGGTTAAAAACCCTAGTTGGACAAGAATATGCCTAGGGAGGACGAAAATGACCTAATTGATCATCCAATGACACAAATGAACTTATTGGATGCACAAGATTTGTTGAAAACCCTCATAGGACAAGAATAAGCCTAGGGAGGACGAAAATGACCTAATTGATCATCCAATGACACAAACACACCTATTAGATGCACAAGATTGGTTTAAAACCCTAGTTGGACAAGAATATGCCTAGGGAGGACGAAAATGACCTAATTGATCACCCAATGACACAAATGAACTTATTGGATGCACAAGATTGGTTAAAAACCCTAATTGGACAAGAATAAGCCTAGGGAGGACGAAAATGACCTAATTGATCATCCAATGACACAAACACACCTATTGGAAGCACAAGATTGGTTAAAAACCCTAATTGGACAAGAATATGCCTAGGGAGGACGAAAAAGACCTAAATGTTAATCCAATGACACAAATGAACTTATTGGATGCACAAGATTGGTTAAAAACCCTAATTGGACAAGAATAAGCCTAGGGAGGACGAAAATGACCTAAATGCTAATCCAATGACACAACTCAACTTATTGGATGCACAAGATTGGTTAAAAACCCTAATTGGCCAAGAATAAGCCTAGCGAGGACGAAAATGACCTAATTGATCATCCAATGACACAAACACACCTATTGGATGCACAAGATTGGTTAAAAACCCTAATTGGACAAGAATAAGCCTAGGGAGGACGAAAATGACCTAATTGATCATCCAATGACACAAACACACCTATTGGATGCACAAGATTGGTTAAAAACCCTAATTGGACAAGAATATGCCTAGGGAGGACGAAAATGACCTAAATTGATCATCCAATGACACAAACACACCTATTGGATGCACAAGATTGGTTAAAAACCCTAATTGGACAAGAATATGGCTAGGGAGGACGAAAATGACCTAAATGTTAATCCAATGACACAAATGAACTTATTGGATGGACAAGATTGGTTAAAAACCCTAATTGGACAAGAATAAGCCTAGGGAGGATCAATGTGACCTAATTGATCATCTAATGAGATAAACACACCTATTGGATGCACAAGATTGGTTAAAAACCCTAATTGGACAAGAATATGCCTAGGGAGGACGAAAATGATCTAATTGATCATCCAATGACACAAACACACCTATTGGATGCACAAGATTGGTTAAAAACCCTAATTGGACAAGAATATGCCTAGGGAGCACGAAAATGACCTAAATATTAATTCAATGACATAAACAAACTTGTTGGATGCACAAGATTGGTTAAAAACCCTAATTGGAGAAGAATAAGCCTAGGGAGGACGAAAATGACCTAATTGATCATCCAATGACACAAACACACCTATTGGAAGCACAAGATTGGTTAAAAACCCTAATTGGACAAGAATATGCCTAGGGAGGACGAAAATGACCTAAATGTTAATCCAATGACACAAATGAACTTATTGGATGCACAAGATTGGTTAAAAACCCTAATTGGACAAGAATAAGCCTAGGGAGGGCGACAATGACCTAATTGATCATCCAATGACACAAACACACCTATTGGATGCACAAGATTGGTTAAAAACCCTAATTGGACAAGAATATG
>JBBPBR010002112.1:0-13753 GCA_037974775.1 Cicer pinnatifidum | reverse complement strand
ACACCTATTGGATGCACAAGATTGGTTAAAAACCCTAATTGGACAAGAATATGCCTAGGGAGGACGAAAATGACCCAAATATTAATTCAATGACACAAACAAACTTATTGGATGCACAAGATTGGTTAAAAACCCTAATTGGACAAGAATAAGCCTAGGGAGGACGAAAATGACCTAATTGATCATCCAATGACACAAACACACCTATTGGATGCACAAGATTGGTTAAAAACCATAATTGGACAAGAATATGCCTAGGGAGGACGGATATGACCTAAATGTTAATCCAATGACACAACTCAACTTATTGGATGCAGAAGATTGGTTAAAAACCCTAATTGGACAAGAATAAGCCTAGCGAGGACGAAAATGACCTAATTGTTCATCCAATAACACAAACACACCTATTGGATGCACAAGATTGGTTAAAAACCCTAGTTGGACAAGAACATGCCATGGGAGGACGAAAATGACTTAATTGATCATCCAATGACACTAATGAACTTATTGGATGCACAAGATTGGTTAAAAACCCTAATTGGACAAGAATAAGCCTAGGGAGGACGAAAATGACCTAATTGATCATTCAATGACACAAACACACCTATTGGATGCACAAGATAGGTTAAAAACCCTAATTGGACAAGAATATGCCTAGGGAGGACGAAAATGACCTAATTGATCATCCAATGACACAAACACACCTATTGGATGCACAAGAATGGTTAAAAACCCTAATTGGACAAGAATATGCCTAGGGAGGACCAAAATGACCTAAATATTAATTCAATGACACAAACAAACTTATTGGATGCACAAGATTGGTTAAAAACCCTAATTGGACAAGAATAAGCCTAGGGAGGACGAAAATGACCTAATTTATCATCCAATGACACAAATACAGCTATTGGATGCACAAGATTGGTTAAAAACCCTAATTGGACAAGAATATGCCTAGGGAGGACGAAAATGACCTAATTGATAATCCAATGACCCACACACACCTATTGGATGCACAACATTGGTTAAAAACCCTAATTGGACAAGAATAAGCCTAGGGAGGACGAAAATGACCTAATTTATCATCCAATGACACAAACACAGCTATTGGATGCACAAGATTGGTTAAAAACCCTAATTGGACACGAATATGCCTAGGGAGGACGAAAATGACCTAATTGATAATCCAATGACACAAACACACCTATTGGATGCACAAGATTGGTTAAAAACCCTAATTGGACAAGAATAAGCCTAGGGAGGACGAAAATGACCTAATTGATCATCCAATGACACAAACACACCTATTGGATGCACAAGATTGGTTAAAAACCCTAATTGGACAAGAATAAGCCTAGGGAGGACGAAAATGACCTAATTGATCATCCAATGACACAAACACACCTATTGGATGCACAAGATTGGTTAAAAACCCTAATTGGACAAGAATAATCCTAGGGAGGACAAAAATGACCTAATTGATCATCCAATGACACAAATGAACTTATTGGATGCACAAGATTGGTTAAAAACCCTAGTTGTAGAAGAATATGCCTAGGGAGGACGAAAATGACCTAATTGATCTTCCAATGACACAAATGAACTTATTGGATGCACAAGATTTGTTAAAAACCCTAATTGGACAAGAATAAACCTAGGGAGGACGAAAATGACCTAATTGATCATCCAATGACACAAACACACCTATTGGATGCACAAGATTGGTTAAAAACCCTAATTGGACAAGAATAAGCCTAGGGAGGACGAAAATGACCTAAATGTTAATCCAATGACCCAACTCAACTTATTGGATGCACAAGATTGGTTAAAAACCCTAATTGGACAAGAATAAGCATAGGGAGGACGAAAATGACCTAATTGATCATCCAATGACACAAACACACCTATTGGATGCACAAGATTGGTTAAAAACCCTAATTGGACAAGAATAAGCCTAGGGAGGACGAAAATGACCTAATTGATCATCCAATGACACAAACACACCTATTGGATGCACAAGATTGGTTAAAAACCCTAATTTGACTAGAATAAGCCTAGGGAGGACGAAAATAACCTAATTAATCATCCAATGACACAAACACACCTATTGGATGCACAAGAATGGTTAAAAACCCTAATTGGACAAGAATATGCCTAGGGAGGACGAAAATGACCTAAATGTTAATCCAATGACACAAATGAACTTATTGGATGCACAAGATTGGTTAAAAACCCTAATTGGACAAGAATAAGCCTAGGGAGGACGAAAATGACCTAAATGTTAATCCAATGACACAACTCAACTTATTGGATGCACAAGATTGGTTAAAAACCCTAATTGGACAAGAATAAGCCTATGGAGGACGAAAATGACCTAATTGATTATCCAATGACACAAACATACCTATTGGATGCACAAGATTGGTTAAAAACCCTAATTGGACAAGAATAAGCCTAGGGAGGACGAAAATGACCTAATTGATCATCCAATGACACAAACACACCTATTGGATGCACAAGATTGGTTAAAAACCCTAATTGGACAAGAATATGCCTAGGGAGGACGAAAATGACCTAATTGATCATCCAATGACACAAACACACCTATTGGATGCAGAAGATTGGTTAAAAACCCTAATTGGACAATAATATGCGTAGGGAGGACGAAAATGACCTAAATATTAATTCAATGACACAAACAAACTTATTGGATTCACAAGATTGGTTAAAAACCCTAATTGGGCAAGAATAGGCCTAGGGAGGACGAAAATGACCTAATTGATCATCCAATGACACAAACACACCTATTGGATGCACAAGATTGGTTAAAAACCCTAATTGGACAAGAATAAGCCTAGGGAGGACGAAAATGACCTAATTGATCATCCAATGACACAAACACACCTATTGGATGCACAAGATTGGTTAAAAACCCTAATTGGACAAGAATATGCCTAGGGAGGACGAAAATGACCTAATTGATCATCCAATGACACAAATGAACTTATTGGATGCACAAGATCGGTTAAAAACCCTAATTGGACAAAAATAAGCATAGGGAGGACGAAAAAAACCTAATTGATCATCCAATGACACAAACACGCCTATTGGATGCACAAGATTGGTTAAAAACACTAATTGGACAAGAATACGCCTAGGGAGGACGAAAATGACCTAAATGTTAATCCAATGACACAAATGAACTTATTGGATGCACAAGATTGGTTAAAAACCCTAATTGGGCAAGAATAAGCCTAGGGATGACGAAAATGACCTAATTGATCATCCAATGACACAAACACACCTATTGGATGCACAAGATTGGTTAAAAACCCTAATTGGACAAGAATATGCCTAGGGAGGACGAAAATGACCTAAATATTAATTCAATGACACAAACAAACTTATTGGATGCACAAGATTGGTTAAAACTCCTAATTGGACAAGAATAAGCCTAGCGAGGACGAAAATGACCTAAAAGTTAATCCAATGACACAAATGAACTTATTGGATGCACAAGATTGGTTAAAAACCGTAATTGGACAAGAATATGCCTAGGGAGGACGAAAATGACCTAAATATTAATTCAATGACACAAACAAACTTATTGGATGCACAAGATTGGTTAAAACTCCTAATTGGACAAGAATAAGCCTAGGGAGGACGAAAATGACCTAAATGTTAATCCAATGATACAACTCAACTTATTGGATGCAAAAGATTGGTTAAAAACCCTAATTGGACAAGAATAAGCCTAAGGAGGACGAAAATAACCTAATTGATCATCCAATGACACAAACACACCTATTGGATGCACAAGATTGGTTAAAAACCCTAGTTGGACAATAATATGCCTAGGGAGGACGAAAATGACCTAATTCATCATCCAATGACACAAATGAACTTATTGGATGCACAAGATTGGTTAAAAACCCTAATTAGACAAGAATAAGCCTAGGGAGGACGAAAATGACCTAATTGATAATCCAATGACACAAACACACCTATTGGATGCACAAGGTTGGTTAAAAACCCTAGTTGGACAAGAATATGCCTAGGAAGGACGAAAATGACCTAATTGATCATCCAATGACACAAATGAACTTATTGGATGCACAAGATTGGTTAAAAACCCTAATTGGACAAGAATAAGCATAGGGAGGACGAAAATGACCTAATTGATCATCCAATGACATAAACACACCTATTGGATGCACAAGATTGGTTAAAAACCCTAATTGGACAAGAATATGCCTAGGGAGGACGAAAATGACCTAAAGGTTAATCCAATGACACAAATGAACTTATTGGATGCACAAGATTGGTTAAAAACCCTAATTGGACAAGAATAAGCATAGGGAGGACGAAAATGACCTAATTGATCATCCAATGACACAAACACACCTATTGGATGCACAAGATTGGTTAAAAACCCTAATTGGACAAGAATATGCCTAGGGAGGACGAAAATGACCCAAATATTAATTCAATGACACAAACAAACTTATTGGATGCACAAGATTGGTTAAAAACCCTAATTGGACAAGAATAAGCCTAGAGAGGACGAAAATGACCTAATTGATCATCCAATGACACAAACACACCTATTGGATGCACAAGATTGGTTAAAAACCATAATTGGACAAGAATAAGCCTAGGGAGGACGAAAATGACCTAATTGATCATCCAATGACACAAACACACCTATTGGATGCACAAGATTGGTTAACAACCCTAATTGGACAAGAATATGCCTAGGGAGGACGAAAATGACCCAAATATTAATTCAATGACACAAACAAACTTATTGGATGCACAAGATTGGTTAAAAACCCTAATTGGACAAGAATAAGCCTAGGGAGGACGAAAATGACCTAATTGATAATCCAATGACACAAACACACCTATTGGATGCACAAGATTGGTTAAAAACCCTAATTGGACAAGAATATGACTAGGGAGGACGAAAATGACCTAAATGTTAATCCAATGACACAAAGGAACTTATTGGATGCACAAGATTGGTTAAAAACCCTAATTGGACAAGAATCAGCCTAGGGAGGACGAAAATGATCTAATTGATCATCTAATGACACAAACACACCTATTGGATGCACAAGATTGGTTAAAAACCCTAATTGCACAAGAATATGCCTAGGGAGGACGAAAATGACCTAAATATTAATTCAATGACACAAACAGAGTTATTGGATGCACAAGATTGGTTAAAAACCCTAATTGGACAAGAATAAGCCTAGGGAGGACGAAAATGGCCTAATTGATCATCCAATGACACAAACACACCTATTGGAAGCACAAGATTGGTTAAAAACCCTAATTGGACAAGAATATGCCTAGGGAGGACGAAAATGACCTAAATGTTAATCCAATGACACAAATTAGCTTATTGGATGCACAAGATTGGTTAAAAGCCCTAATTGGAACAGAATAAGCCTAGGGTGGACGAAAGTGACCTAATTGATCATCCCATGACACAAACACACCTATTGGATGCACAAGATTGGTTAAAAACCCTAATTGGACAAGAATATGCCTAGGGAGGACGAAAATGACCTAAATATTAATTCAATGACACAAACAAACTTATTGGATGCACAAGATTGGTTAAAAACCCTTATTGGACAAGGATAAGGCTAAGGAGGACGAAAATGGCCTAATTGATCATCCAATGACACAAACACACCTATTGGAAGCACAAGATTGGTTAAAAACCCTAATTGGACAAGAATATGCCTAGGGAGGACGAAAATGACCTAAATGTTAATCCAATGACACAAATGAGCTTATTGGATGCACAAGATTGTTTAAAAGCCCTAATTGGACAAGAATAAGCCTAGGGAGGACGAAAATGACCTAATTGATCATCCAATGACACAAACACACCTATTGGATGCACAAGATTGGTTAAAAACCCTAATTGGACAAGAATATGCCTAGGGAGGACGAAAATGACCTAAATATTAATTCAATGACACAAACAAACTTATTGGATGCACAAGATTGGTTCAAAACCCTAATTGGACAAGAATAAGCCTACGGAGGACGAAAATGACCTAAATGTTAATCCAATGACACAAACACACCTATTGGATGCACAAGATTGGTTAAAAACCCTAATTGGACAAGAATAAGCCTAGGGAGGACGAAAATGACCTAATTGATCATCCAATGACACAAACACACCTATTGGATGCACAAGATTGGTTAAAAACCCTAATTGGACAAGAATAAGCCTAGGGAGGACGAAAATGACCTAATTGATCATCCAATGACACAAACACACCTATTGGATGCACAAGATTGGTTAAAAACCCTAATTGGACAAGAATATGCCTAGGGAGGTCGAAAATGACCTAAATATTAATTCAATGACACAAACAAAGTTATTGGATGCACAAGATTGGTTAAAAAAACCCTAATTGGACAAGAATAAGCCTAGGGAGGACGTAAATGACCTAATTGATCATCCAATGACACAAACACACCTATTGGATGCACAAGATTGGTTAAAAACCCTAATTGGACAAGAATATGCCTAGGGAGGATGAAAATGACCTAAATATTAATTCAATGACACAAACAAACTTATCGGATGCACAAGATTTGTTAAAACCCTAATTGGACAAGAATAAGCCTAGGGACGATGAAAATGACCTAATTGATCATCCAATGACACAAACACACCTATTGGATGCACAAGATTGGTTAAAAACCCTAATTGGACAAGAATAAGCCTAGGGAGGACGAAAATGACCTAATTGATCATCCAATGACACAAACACACCTATTGGATGCACAAGATTGGTTAAAAACCCTAATTGGACAAGAATATGCCTAGGGAGGAGCAAAATGACCTAAATATTAATTCAATGACACAAACAAAGTTATTGGATGCACAAGATTGGTTAAAAACCCTAATTGGACAAGAATAAGCCTAGGGAGGACGAAAATGACCTAATTGATCATCCAATGACACAAACACACCTATTGGATGCACAAGATTGGTTAAAAATCCTAATTGGAGAAGAATATGCCTAGGGAGGACGAAAATGACCTAAATGTTAATCCAATGACACAAACACACCTATTGGATGCACAAGATTGGTTAAAAACCATAATTGGACAAGAATAAGCCTAGGGAGGACGAAAATGACCTAATTGATCATCCAATGACACAAACACACCTATTGGATGCACAAGATTGGTTAAAAACCCTAATTGGACAAGAATATGCCTAGGGAGGACGAAAATGTCCTAAATATTAATTCAATGAAACAAACAAACTTATTGGATGCACAAGATTGGTTAAAAACCCTAATTGGACAAGAATAAGCCTAGGGAGGACGAAAATGACCTAATTGATCATCCAATGACACAAACACACCTATTGGATGCACAAGATTGGTTAAAAACCCTAGTTGGACAAGAATATGCCTAGGGAAGACGAATATGACCTAAATGTTAATCCAATAACACAAATGAACTTATTGGATGCACAAGATTGGTTAAAAACCCTAATTGGACAAGAATAAGCCTAGGGAGGACGAAAATGACCAAATTGATCATCCAATGACACAAACACACCTATTGGATGCACAAGATTGGTTAAAAACCCTAATTGGACAAGAATATGCCTAGGGAGGAGGAAAATGACCTAAATATTAATTCAATGACACAAACAAAGTTATTGGATGCACAAGATGGTTAAAAACCCTAATTGGACAAGAATAAGCCTATGGAGGACGAAAATGACCTAATTGATCATCCAATGTCACAAACACACTTATTCGATGCAAAAGATTGGTTAAAAACCCTAATTGGACAAGAATATGCCTAGGGAGGACGAAAATGACCTAAATGTTAATCCAATGACACAAATGAACTTATTGGATGCACAAGTTTGGCTAAAAACCCTAATTGGACAAGAATAAGCCTAAGGAGGACGAAAATGACCTAATTGATCATCCAATGACACAAACACACCTATTGGATGCACAAGATTGGTTAAAAACCCTAAATGGACAAGAATAAGTCTAGGGAGGACGAAAATGACCTAATTGATCATCCAATGACACAAACACACCTATTGGATGCACAAGATTGGTTAAAAACCCTAATTGGACAAGAATAAGCCTAGGGAGGACGAAAATGACCTAATTGATCATCCAATGACACAAACACACCTATTGGATGCACAAGATTGGTTAAAAATCCTAATTGGACAAGAATATGCCTAGGGAGGAAGAAAATGACCTAAATATTAATTCAATGACATAAACAAAGTTATTGGATGCACAAGATTGGTTAAAAACCCTAATTGGACAAGAATAAGCCTTGGGAGGACAAAAATGTCCTAATTGATCATCCAAAGACACAAACACACCTATTGGATGCACAAGACTGGTTAAAAACCCTAATTGGACAAGAATATGCCTAGGAAGGACGAAAATGACCTAATTGATCATCCAATGACACAAACACACTTATTGGAAGCACAAGATTGGTTAAAAACCCTAATTGGACAAGAATAAGCCTAGGGAGGACGAAAATGACCTAATTGATCATCCAATGACACAAACACACCTATTGGATGCACAAGATTGGTTAAAAATCCTAATTGGACAAGAATATGCCTAGGGAGGACGAAAATGACCTAAATGTTAATCCAATGACACAACTCAACTTATTGGATGCAAAAGACAAGTTAAAAACCCTAATTGGACAAGAATAAGCCTATGGAGGTCGAAAATGACCTAATTGATCATCCAATGACACAAACACACCTATTAGATGCACAAGATTGGTTAAAAACCCTAATTGGACAAGAATAAGCCTAGGGAGGACGAAAATGACCTAATTGATCATCCAATGACACAAACACACCTATTGGATGAACAAGATTGGTTAAAAACCCTAATTAGACAAGAATAAGCCTAGGGAGGAGGAAAATGACCTAATTGATCATCCAATGACACAAACACACCTATTGGATGCACAAGATTGGTTAAAAACCCTAATTGGACAAGAATATGCCTAGGGAGCACGAAAATGACCTAATTGATCATCCAATGACACAAACACACCTATTGGATGCACAAGATTGGTTAAAAACCATAATTGGACAAGAATAAGCCTAGGGAGGACGAAAATGACCTAATTGATCATCCAATGACACAAACACACCTATTGGATGCACAAGATTGGTTAAAAACCCTAATTGGACAAGAATATGTCTAGGGAGGAGGAAAATGACCTAATTGATCATCCAACGACACAAATGAACTTATTGGATGCACAAGATTGGTTAAATACCCTAATTGGACAAGAATAAGCCTAGGGAGGACGAAAATGACCTAATTGATCATCCAATGACACAAACACACCTATTGGATGTACAAGATTGGTTAAAAACCCTAGTTGGAGAAGAATATGCCTAGGGAGGACGAAAATGACCTAATTGATCATCCAATGACACAAATGAACTTATTGGATGCACAAGATTGGTTAAAAACCCTAATTGGACAAGAATAAGCCTAGGGAGGACGAAAATGACCTAATTGATCATCCAATGACACAAACACACCTATTGGATGCACAAGATTGGTTAAAAACCCTAATTGGACAAGAATAAGCCTAGGGAGGACAAAAATGACCTAATTGATCATCCAATGACACAAACATACCTATTGGATGCACAAGATTGGTTAAAAACCCTAATTGGACAAGAATATGCCTAGGGAGGACGAAAAGGACCTAAATATTAATTCAATGACACAAACAAACTTATTGGATGCACAAGATTGGTTAAAAACCCTAATTGGTCAAGAATAAGCCTAGGGAGGACGAAAATGACCTAATTGATCATCCAATGACACAAACACACCTATTGGATGCACAAGATTGGTTAAAAACCCTAATTGGACAAGAATAAGCGTAGGGAGGACAAAAATGACCTAATTGATCATCCAATGACACAAACACACCTATTGGAAGCACAAGATTGGTTAAAAACCCTAATTGGAGAAGAATAAGCGTAGGGAGGACAAAAATGACCTAATTGATCATCCAATGATACAAACACACCTATTGGATGCACAAGATTGGTTAAAAACCCTAATTGGCCAAGAATATGCCTAGGGAGGACGAAAAGGACCTAAATATTAATTCAATGACACAAACAAACTTATTGGATGCACAAGATTGGTTAAAAACCCTAATTGGACAAGAATAAGCCTAGGGAGGACGAAAATGATCTAATTGTGCATCCAATGACACAAACACACCTATTGGATGCACATGATTGGTTAAAAACCCAAATTGGACAAGAATAAGCCTGAGGAGGACGAAAATGACCTAAATGTTAATCCAATGACACAAACACACCTATTGGAAGAACAAGATTGGTTAAAAACCCTAATTGGACAAGAATAAGCGTAAGGAGGACCAAAATGACCTAATTGATCATCCAATGACACAAACACACCTATTGGATGCACAAGATTGGTTAAAAACCCTAA
The DNA here is from genome assembly GCA_037974775.1 of Cicer pinnatifidum. Classification (NCBI taxonomy): domain Eukaryota; kingdom Viridiplantae; phylum Streptophyta; class Magnoliopsida; order Fabales; family Fabaceae; genus Cicer; species Cicer pinnatifidum. Next base: position 3,215 of record JBBPBR010002112.1, on the reverse strand, counting down.
TTGGACAAGAATATGCCTAGGGAGGACGAAAAGGACCTAAATATTAATTCAATGACACAAACAAACTTATTGGATGCACAAGATTGGTTAAAAACCCTAATTGGACAAGAATAAGCCTAGGGAGGACGAAAATGATCTAATTGATCATCCAATGACACAAACACACCTATTGGATGCACATGATTGGTTAAAAACCCAAATTGGACAAGAATAAGCCTAGGGAGGACGAAAATGACCTAAATGTTAATCCAATGACACAAACACACCTATTGGAAGAACAAGATTGGTTAAAAACCCTAATTGGACAAGAATAAGCGTAAGGAGGACCAAAATGACCTAATTGATCATCCAATGACACAAACACACCTATTGGATGCACAAGATTGGTTAAAAACCCTAATTGGACAAGAATATGCCTAGGGAGGACGAAAAGGACCTAAATATTAATTCAATGACACAAACAAACTTATTGGATGCACAAGATTGGTTAAAAACCCTAATTGGACAAGAATAAGCCTAGGGAGGACGAAAATGACCTAATTGATCATCCAATGACACAAACACACCTATTGGATGCACAAGATTGGTTAAAAACCCTAATTGGACAAGAATATGCCTAGGGAGGACGAAAAGGACCTAAATATTAATTCAATGACACAAACAAACTTATTGGATGCACAATATTGGTTAAAAACCCTAATTGGACAAGAATAAGCGTAGGGAGGACAAAAATAACCTAATTGATCATCCAATGACACAAACACACCTATTGGAAGCACAAGATTGGTTAAAAACCCTAATTGGAGAAGAATAAGCGTAGGGAGGACAAAAATGACCTAATTGATCATCCAATGACACAAACACACCTATTGGATGCACAAGATTGGTTAAAAACCCTAATTGGACAAGAATATGCCTAGGGAGGACGAAAATGACCTAAATATTAATTCAATGACACAAACAAACTTATTGGATGCACAAGATTGGTTAAAAACCCTAATTGGACAAGAATAAGCCTAGGGAGGACGAAAATGACCTAATTTATAATCCAATGACACAAACACAGCTATTGGATGCACAAGATTGGTTAAAAACCCTAATTGGACAAGAATATGCCTAGGGAGGACGAAAATGACCTAATTGATAATCCAATGACACAAATACACCTATTGGATGCACAACATTGGTTAAAAACCCTAATTGGACAAGAATAAGCCTAGGGAGGACGAAAATGACCTAATTGATCATCCAATGACACAAACACACCTATTGGATGCACAAGATTGGTTAAAAACCCTAATTGGACAAGAATATGCCTAGGGAGGACGAAAATGACCTAAATATTAATTCAATGACACAAACAAACTTATTGGACGCATAAGATTGGTTAAAAACCCTAATTGGACAAGAATAAGCCTAGGGAGGACGAAAATGACCTAATTTATCATCCAATGACACAAATACAGCTATTGGATGCACAAGATTGGTTAAAAACCCTAATTGGACAAGAATATGCCTAGGGAGGACGAAAATGACCTAAATATTAATTCAATGACACAAATAAACTTATTGGATGCACATGATTGGTTAAAAACCCTAATTGGACAAGAATAAGCCTAGGGAGGACGAAAATGACCTAAGTTATCATCCAATGACACAAACACGCCTATTGGATGCACAAGATTGGTTAAAAACGCTAATTGGACAAGAATATGCCTAGGGAGGACGAAAATGACCTAATTGATAATCCAATGACACAAACACACCTATTGATGCACAAGATTGTTTAAAAACCATAATTGGACAAGAATAAGCCTAGGGAGGACGAAAATGACCTAATTGATCATCCAATGACACAAACACACCTATTGGATGCACAAGATTGGTTAAAAACCCTAATTGGACAAGAATATGCCTAGGGAGGACGAAAATGACCTAATTGATAATCCAATGACACAAACACACCTATTGGATGCACAAGATTGGTTAAAAACCATAATTGGACAAGAATAAGCCTAGGGAAGACGAAAATGACCTAATTGATCATCCAATGACACAAACACACCTATTGGATGCACAAGATTGGTTAAAAACCCTAATTGGACAAGAATATGCCTAGGGAGGACGAAAATGACCCAAATATTAATTCAATGACACAAACAAACTTATTGGATGCACAAGATTGGTTAAAAACCCTAATTGGACAAGAATAAGCCTAGAGAGGACGAAAATGACCTAATTGATCATCCAATGACACAAACACACCTATTGGATGCACAAGATTGGTTAAAAACCCTAACTGGACAAGAATATGCCTAGGGAGGACGGATATGACCTAAATGTTAATCCAATGACACAAATGAAGTTATTGGATGCACAAGATTGGTTAAAAACCCTAATTGGACAAGAATAAAGCCTAGGGAGAACGAAAATGACCTAAATGTTAATCCAATGACACAACTCAACTTATTGGATGCAGAAGATTGGTTAAAAACCCTAATTGGACAAGAATAAGCCTAGCGAGGACGAAAATGACCTAATTGTTCATCCAATGACACAAACACACCTATTGGATGCACAAGATTGGTTAAAAACCCTAGTTGGACAAGAATATGCCTAGGGAGGACAAAAATGACCTAAATTGATCATCCAATGACACAAACACAGCTATTGGATGCACAAGATTGGTTAAAAACCCTAATTGGACAAGAATATGCCTAGGGAGGACGAAAATGACCTAATTGATAATCCAATGACACAAACACACCTATTGGATGCACAAGATTGGTTAAAAACCCTAATTGGATAAGAATAAGCCTAGGGAGGACGAAAATGACCTAATTGATCATCCAATGACACAAACACACCCATTGGATGCACAAGATTGGTTAAAAACCCTAATTGGACAAGAATATGCCTAGGGAGGACAAAAATGACCTAAATTGATCATCCAATGACACAAACACAGCTATTGGATGCACAAGATTGGTTAAAAACCCTAATTGGACAAGAATATGCCTAGGGAGGACGAAAATGACCTAAATATTAATTCAATGACACAAACAAACTTATTGGATGCATAAGATTGGTTAAAAACCCTAATTGGACAAGAATAAGCCTAGGGAGGACGAAAATGACCTAATTTATCATCCAATGACACAAATACAGCTATTGGATGCACAAGATTGGTTAAAAACCCTAATTGGACAAGAATA
>JBBPBR010002111.1:0-13755 GCA_037974775.1 Cicer pinnatifidum | reverse complement strand
CAATTAGGTCATTTTCGTCCTCCCTAGGCTTATTCTCGACCAATTAGGGTTTTTAACCAATCTTGTGCATCCAATAGGTTCATTTGTGTCATTGGATTAACAATTTAGGTCATTTTCGTCCTCCCTAGTCATATTCTTATCCAATTAGGGTTTTTGACCAATCTTGTGTATCCAATAGGTGTGTTTGTGTCATTGGATGATCAATTAAGTCATTTTCATCCTCCCTAGGCTTATTCTTGTTAAATTAGGGTTTTTAACCAATCTTGTGCATCCAATAGGAGTGTTTGTGTCACTGGATGATCACTTAGGTCATTTTCTTCCTCCCTAGGCTTATTCTTGTCCGATTAGGGTTTTTAACCAATCTTGTGCATCCAATAGGTGTGTTTGTGTCATTGGATGATCAATTACGTCATTTTGATCCTCCCTAGGCTTATTCTTGTCCAATTAGGGTTTTTAACCAATCTTGTGCATCCAATAGGTGTGTTTGTGTCATTGGATGATCAATTAGGTCATTTTCGTCCTCCCTAGGCTTATTCTTGTTCAATTAGGGTTTTTAACCAATCTTGTGCATCCAATAGGTTTGTTTGTGTCATTCGATGATCAATTTGGTCATTTTTGTCCTCCCTTGGCTTCTTCTTGTCCAATTAGGGTTTTTAACCAATCTTGTGCTTCCAATAGGTGTGTTTGTGTCATTGGATGATCAATTAGGTCATTTTCGTCCTCCCTAGGCTTATTCTTGTCCAATTAAGGTTTTTAACCAATCTTGTGCATCCAATAAGTTCATTTGTGTCATTGGATGATCAATTAGGTCATATTCGTCCTCCCTAGGTATATTCTTGTCCAACTAGGGTTTTTAACCAATCTTGTGCATCAAATAGATGTATTTGTGTGTTTGGATGATCAATTAGGTCATTTTTGTCCTCCCTAGGCTTATTCTTGTCCAATTAAGGTTTTTAACCAATCTTATGCATCCAATAATTTTGTTTGTGTCATTGAATTAATATTTAGGTCATTTTCGTCCTCCCTAGGCATATTCTTGTCCAATTAGGGTTTTTAACCAATCTTGTGCATCCAATAGGTGTGTTTGTGTCATTGGATGATCAATTAGGTCATTTTCGTCCTCCCTAGGCTTATTCTTGTCCAATTACGGTTTTTAACCAATCTTGTGAATCCAATAGGTGTGTTTGTGTGATTGGATGATCAATTAGGTCATTTTCGTCCTCCCTAGGCTTATTCTTGTCCAATTAGGGTTTTTAACCAATCTTGTGCATCCGATAAGTTTGTTTGTGTCATTGAATTAATATTTAGGTCATTTTCGTCCTCCCTAGGCATATTCTTGTCCAATTAGGGTTTTTAACCAATCTTGTGCATCCAATAGGTGTGTTTGTGTCATTGGATGATCAATTAGATCATTTACGTCCTCCCTAGGCTTATTCTTGTCCAATTAGGGTTTTTAACCAATCTTGTGCATCCAATAACTTTGTTTGTGTCATTAAATTAATATTTAGGTCATTTTCGTCCTCCCTAGGCATATTCTTGTCCAATTAGGGTTTTTAATCAATCTTGTGCATCCAATAGGTGTGTTTGTGTCATTGGATGATCAATTAGGTCATTTTCGTCCTCCCTATGCATATTCTTGTCCAATTAGGGTTTTTAACCAATCTTGTGCATCCAATAGGTGTGTTTGTGTCATTGGATGATCAATTAGGTCATTTTAGTCCTCCTTAGGCTTATTCTTGTCCAATTAGGGTTTTTAACCAATCTTGTGCATCCAATAGGTGTGTTTGTGTCATTGGATGATCAATTAGGTCATTTTCGTCCTCCCTAGGCATATTCTTGTCCAATTAGGGTTTTTAACCAATCTTGTGCATCCAATAAGTGTGTTTGTGGCATTGGATGATCAATTAGGTCATTTTCGTCCTCCCTAGGCTTATTCTTGTCCAATTAGGGTTTTTAACCAATCTTGTGCATCCAATAAGTTCATTTGTGTCATTGGATTAACATTTAGGTCATGTTCGTCCTCCCTAGGCATATTCTTGTCCAATTAGGGTTTTTAACCAATCTTGTGCTTCCAATTGGTGTGTTTGTGTCGTTGGATAATCAATTAGGTCATTTTCGTCCTCCCTAGGCTTATTCTTGTCCAATTAGGGTTTTTAACCAATCTTGTGCATCCAATAAGTTTGTTTGTGTCATTGAATTAATATTTAGGTCATTTTCGTCCTCCCTAGGCATATTCTTGTCCAATTAGGGTTTTTAACCAATCTTGTGCATCCAATAGGTGTGTTTGTGTCATTGGATGATCAATTAGGTCATTTTCGTCCTCCCTAGGCATATTCTTGTCCAATTATTGTTTTTAACCAATCTTGTGCATCCAATAGGTGTGTTTGTGTCATTGGATGATCAATTAGGTCATTTTCGTCCTCCCTAGGCATATTCTTGTCCAATTAGGGTTTTTAACCAATCTTGTGCATCCAATAGTTTTGTTTGTGTCATTGGATGATCAATTAGGTCATTTTCGTCCTCCCTAGGCATATTCTTGTCCAATTAGGGTTTTTAACCAATCTTGTGCATCTAATAGGTGTGTTTGTGTCATTGGATGATCAATTAGGTCATTTTCGTCCTCCCTAGGCTTATTCTTGTCCAATTAGTGTATTTAACCAATCTTGTGCATCCGATAAGTTTGTTTGTGTCATTGAATTAATATTTAGGTCATTTTCGTCCTCCCTAGGCATATTCTTGTCCAATTAGGGTTTTTAACCAATCTTGTGCATCCAATAGGTGTGTTTGTGTCATTGGATGATCAATTAGGTCATTTTCGTCCTCCCTAGGCTTATTCTTGTCCAATTAGGATTTTTAACCAATCTTGGGCATCCGATAAGTTTGTTTGTGTCATTGAATTAATATTTAGGTCATTTTCGTCCTCCCTAGGCATATTCTTGTCCAATTAGGGTTTTTAACCAATCTTGTGCATCCAATAGGTGTGTTTGTGTCATTGGATGATCAATTAGGTAATTTTCGTCCTCTCTAGGCTTATTCTTGTCCAATTAGGGTTTTTAACCAATCTTGTGCATCCAATAGGTGTGTTTGTGTCATTGGATGATCAATTAGGTCATTTTCGTCCTCCCTAGGCTTATTCTTGTCCAATTAGGGTTTTTAACCAATCTTGTGCATCCAATAGGTGTGTTTGTGTCATTGGATTAACATTTAGGTCATTTTCGTCCTCCGTAGGCTTATTCTTGTCCAATTAGGGTTTTGAACCAATCTTGTGCATCCAATAAGTTTGTTTGTGTCATTGAATTAATATTTAGGTCATTTTCGTCCTCCCTAGGCATATTCTTGTCCAATTAGGGTTTTTAACCAATCTTGTGCATCCAATAGGTGTGTTTGTGTCATTGGATGATCAATTAGGTCATTTTCGTCCTCCCTAGGTTTATTCTTGTCCAATTAGGGTTTCTAACCAATCTTGTGCATCCAATAAGTTTAATTGTGTCATTGGATTAACATTTAGGTCATTTTCGTCCTCCCTAGGCTTATTCTTGTCCAATTAGGGTTTTTAACCAATCTTGTGCATCCAATAGGTGTGTTTGTGTCATTGGATGATCAATTAGGTCATTTTCGTCTTCCCTAGGCTTATTCTAGTCCAATTAGGGTTTTTAACCAATCTTGTGCATCCAGTAGGTGTGTTTGTGTCATTGGATGATCAATTAGGTCATTTTCGTCCTCCCTAGGCTTATTCTTGTCCAATTAGGGTTTTTAACCAATCTTGTGCATCCAATAAGTTCATTTGTGTCATTGGATTAACATTTATGTCATTTTCGTCCTCCTTAGGCATATTCTTGTTCAATTAGGGTTTTTAACCAATCTTGTGCATCCAATAGGTGTGTTTGTGTCATTGGATGATCAATTAGGTCATATTCTTCCTCCCTAGGCTTATTCTTGTCCAATTAGGGTTTTTAACCAATCTTGTGCATCCAATTGGAGTGTTTGTGTCATTGGATGATCAATTAGGTCATTTTCGTCCTCCCTAGGCTTATTCTCGACCAATTAGGGTTTTTAACCAATCTTGTGCATCCAATAGGTTCATTTGTGACATTGGATTAACAATTTAGGTCATTTTCGTCCTCCCTAGTCATATTCTTATCCAATTAGGGTTTTTGACCAATCTTGTGTATCCAATAGGTGTGTTTGTGTCATTGGATGATCAATTACGTCATTTTCATCCTCCCTAGGCTTATTCTTGTTAAATTAGGGTTTTTAACCAATCTTGTGCATCCAATAGGAGTGTTTGTGTCACTGGATGATCACTTAGGTCATTTTCTTCCTCCCTAGGCTTATTCTTGTCCAATGAGGGTTTTTAACCAATCTTGTGCATCCAATAGGTGTGTTTGTGTCATTGGATGATCAATTAGGTTATTTTCTTCCTCCCTAGGATTATTCTTGTCCAATTAGGGTTTTTATCCAATCTTGTGCATCCAATAGGTGTGTTTGTGTCATTGGATGATCAATTAGGTCATTTTCGTCCTCCCTTGGCTTATTCTTGTTCAATTATGGTTTTTAACCAATCTTGTGCATCCAATAGGTTTGTTTGTGTCATTGGATGATCAATTAGGTCATTTTCGTCCTCCCTAGGCTTATTATTGTTCAATTATGGTTTTTAACCAATCTTGTGCATCCAATAGGTTTGTTTTTATCATTGGATGATCAATTTGCTCATTTTCGTCCTCCCTAGGCTTATTCTTGTCCAATTAAGGTTTTTAACCAATCTTGTGCATCCAATAGGTGTGTTTGTGTCATTGGATGATCAATTAGGTCATTTTCGTCCTCCCTAGGCTTATTCTTGTCCAATTAGGGTTTTTAACCAATCTTGTGCATCCAATAAGTTCTTTGTGTCATTGGATTAACATTTAGGTCATTTTCGTCCTCCTTAGGAATATTCTTGTTCAATTAGGGTTTTTAACCAATCTTGGGCATCCAATAGGTGTGTTTGTGTCATTGGATGATCAATTAGGTCATTTTCGTCCTCCCTAGGTTTATTTTTGTCCAATTAGGGTTTTTAACCAATCTTGTGCATCCAATAAGTTCATTTGTGTCATTGGAATTAACATTTAGGTCATTTTCGTCCTCCTTAGGCATATTCTTGTTCAATTAGGGTTTTTAACCATTCTTGTGCATCCAATAGGTTTGTTTGTGTCATTGGATGATCAATTTGGTCATTTTCGTCCTCCCTAGGCTTATTCCTGTCCAATTAGGGTTTTTAAGCAATCTTGTGCATCCAATAGGTGTGTTTGTGTCATTGGATGATCAATTACGTCATTTTGATCCTCCCTAGGCTTATTCTTGTCCAATTAGGGTTTTTAACCAATCTTGTGCATCCAATAGGTGTGTTTGTGTCATTGGATGATCAATTAGGTCATTTTCGTCCTCCCTAGGCTTATTCTTGTTCAATTAGGGTTTTTAACCAATCTTGTGCATCCAATAGGTTTGTTTGTGTCATTCGATGATCAATTTGGTCATTTTTGTCCTCCCTAGGCTTCTTCTTGTCCAATTAGGGTTTTTAACCAATCATGTGCATCCAATAGGTGTGTTTGTGTCATTGGATGATCAATTAGGTCATTTTCGTCCTCCCTAGGCTTATTCTTGTCCAATTAGGGTTTTTAACCAATCTTGTGCATCCAATAAGTTCTTTGTGTCATTGGATTAACATTTAGGTCATTTTCGTCCTCCTTATGCATATTCTTGTTCAATTAGGGTTTTTAACCAATCTTGTGCATCCAATAGGTGTGTTTGTGTCATTGGATGATTAATTAGGTCATTTTCGTCCTCCCTAGGCTTATTCTTGTCCAATTAGGGTTTTTAACCAATCTTGTGCATCCAATAAGTTCATTTGTGTCATTGGATTAACATTTAGGTCATTTTCATCCTCCTTAGGCATATTCTTGTTCAATTAGGGTTTTTAACCAATCTTGTGCATCCAATAGGTGTGTTTGTGTCATTGGATGATCATTTAGGTCATTTTCGTCCTCCCTAGGCTTATTCTTGTTCAATTAGGGTTTTTAACCATTCTTGTGCATCCAATAGGTTTGTTTGTGTCATTGGATGATCAAATTGGTCATTTTCGTCCTCCCTAGGCTTATTCCTGTCCAATTAGGGTTTTTAAGCAATCTTGTGCATCCAATAGGTATGTTTGTGTCATTGGATGATCAATTACGTCATTTTGATCCTCCCTAGGCTTATTCTTGTCCAATTAGGGTTTTTAACCAATCTTGTGCATCCAATAGGTGTGTTTGTGTCATTGGATGATCAATTAGGTTATTTTCGTCCTCCCTAGGCTTATTCTTGTTCAATTAGGGTTTTTAACCAATATTGTGCATCCAATAGGTTTGTTTGTGTCATTGGATGATCAATTTGGTCATTTTCGTCCTCCCTAGGCTTATTCTTGTCCAATTAGGGTTTTTAACCAATCTTGTGCATCCAATAAGTTCTTTGTGTCATTGGATTAACATTTAGGTCATTATCGTCCTCCTTAGGCATAATCTTGTTCAATTAGGGTTTTTAACCAATCTTGTGCATCCAATAGGTTCATTTGTGTCATTGGATTAACATTTAGGTCATTTTCGTCCTCCCTAGTCATATTCTTATCCAATTAGGGTTTTTGACCAATCTTGTGTATCCAATAGGTGTGTTTGTGTCATTGGATGATCAATTAAGTCATTTTCGTCCTCCCTAGGCTTATTCTTGTTAAATTAGGGTTTTTAACCAATCTTGTGCATCCAATAGGAGTGTTTGTGTCACTGGATGATCACTTCGGTCATTTTCTTCCTCCCTAGGCTTTTTCTTGTCCAATTAGGGTTTTTAACCAATCTTGTGCATCCAATAGGTGTGTTTGTATCATTGGATGATCAATTAGGTCATTTTCTTCCTCCCTAGGCTTATTCTTGTCCAATTAGGGTTTTTAACCAATCTTGTGCATCCAATAGGTGTGTTTGTGTGATTGGATGATCAATTACGTCATTTTGGTCCTCCCTAGGCTTATTCTTGTCCAATTAGGGTTTTTAACCAATCTTGTGCATCCAATAGGTGTGTTTGAGTCATTGGATGATCAATTAGGTCATTTTCGTCCTCCCTAGGCTTATTCTTGTTCAATTAGGGTTTTTAACCAATCTTGTGCATCCAATAGGTTTGTTTGTATCATTGGATGATCAATTTGGTCATTTTCGTCCTCCCTAGGCTTCTTCTTGTCCAATTAGGGTTTTTAACCAATCTTGTGCATCCAATAGGTGTGTTTGTGTCATTGGATGATCATTTAGGTAATTTTCTTCCTCCCTAGGCTTATTCTTGTCCAATTAGGGTTTTTAACCAATCTTGTGCATCCAATAGGTGTGTTTGTGTCATTGGATGATCAATTAGGTCATTTTCGCCCTCCCGAGGCTTATTCTCGACCAATTAGGGTTTTTAACCAATCTTGTGCATCCAATAAGTTCATTTGTGTCATTGGATTAACATTTAGGTCATTTTCGTCCTCCTTAGGCATATTCTTGTCCAATTAGGGTTTTTAACCAATCTTGTTCATCCAATAGGTGTGTTTGTGTCATTGGATGATCAATTAGGTCATTATCATCCTCCCTAGGCGTATTCTTGTCCAATTAGGGTTTTTAACCAATCTTGTGCATCCAATAGGTGTGTTTGTGTCATTGGATGATCAATTAGGTCATTTTCGTCCTCCCTAGGCTTATTCTTGTTCAATTAGGGTTTTTAACCAATCTTGTGCATCCAATAGGTGTGTTTGTGTCATTGGATGATCAATTAGGTCATTTTCATCCTCCCTAGGCTTATTCTTGTCCAATTTGGATTTTTAACCAACCTTGTGCATCCAATAGGTGTGTTTGTGCCATTGGATGATCAATTAGGTCATTTTGATCCTCCCTAGGCTTATTCTTGTCCAATTAGGGTTTTTAACCAATCTTGTGCATCCAATAAGTTCATTTGTGTCATTGAATTAACATTTAGGTCATTTTCGTCCTCCCTAGGCATATTTTTGTCCAATTAGGGTTTTTAACCAATCTTGTGCATCCAATAGGTGTGTTTGTGTCATTGGATGATCAATTAGGTCATTTTCGTCCTCCCTAGGCTTATTCTTGTCCAATTAGGGTTTTTAACCAATCTTGTGCATCCAATAGGTGTGTTTGTGTCATTGGATGATCAATTACGTCATTTTCTTCCTCCCTAGGCTTATTCTTGTTCAATTAGAGTTTTTAAACAATCTTGTGCATCCAATAGGTGTGTTTGTGTCATTGGATGATCAATTAGGTCATTTTCTTCCTCCCTAGGCTTATTCTTGTACAATTAGGGTTTTTAACCAATCTTGTGCATCCAATAGGTGTGTTTGTGTCATTGGATGATCAATTACGTCATTTTCGTCCTCCCTAGGCTTATTCTTGTTCAATTAGAGTTTTTAAACAATCTTGTGCATCCAATAGGTTTGTTTGTGTCATTGGATTATCAATTAGGCCATTTTCGTCCTCCCTAGGCTTATTCTTGTCCAATTAGGGTTTTTAACCAATCTTGTGCATCCAATAGGTGTGTTTGTGTCATTGGATGATCAATTAGGTCATTTTCTTCCTCCCTAGGCTTATTCTTGTACAATTAGGGTTTTTAACCAATCTTGTGCATCCAATAGGTGTGTTTGTGTCATTGGATGATCAATTAGGTCATTTTCGTCCTCCCGAAGCTTATTCTCGACCAATTAGGGTTTTTAACCTATCTTGTGCATCCAATAGGTTCATTTGTGTCATTGGATTAACATTTAGGTCATTTTCGTCCTCCCTAGTCATATTCTTATCCAATTAGGGTTTTTAACGAATCTTGTGCATCCAATAGGTGTGTTTGTGTCATTGGATGATCAATTAGGTCATTTTCGTCCTCCCTAGGCTTATTCTTGTTCAATTAGGGTTTTTAACCAATCTTGTGCATCCAATAGGAGTGTTTGTGTCATTGGTTGATCAATTAGGTCATTTTCGACCTCCCTAGGCTTATTCTTATCCAATTAGGGTTTTTAACTAATCTTGTGCATTCAATAGGTGTGTTTGTGTCATGGGATGATCAATTAGGTCATTTTCGTCCTCCCTAGGTCATTTTCATCCTCCCTAGGCTTATTGTTGTCCAATTAGGGTTTTTAACCAATCTTGTGCATCCAATAGGTGTGTTTGTGTCATTGGATGATCATTTAGGTCATTTTGATCCTCCCTAGGCTTATTCTTGTCCAATTAGGGTTTTTAACCAATCTTGTGCATCCAATAAGTTCATTTGTGTCATTGAATTAACATTTAGGTCATTTTCGTCCTCCCTAGGCATATTCTTGTCCAATTAGGGTTTTTAACCAATCTTGAGCATCCAATAGGTGTGTTTGTGTCATTGGATGATCAATTAGGTCATTTTCGTCCTCCCTAGGCTTATTCTTGTCCAATTAGGGTTTCTAACCAATCTTGTGCATCCAATAGGTGTGTTTGTGTCATTGGATGATCAATTACGTCATTTTCGTCCTCCCTAGGCTTATTCTTGTCCAATTAGGGTTTTTAACCAATCTTGTGCATCCAATAGGTGTGTTTGTGTCATTGGATGATCAATTAGGTCATTTTCGTCCTCCCTAGGCTTATTCTTGTCCAATTAGGGTTTTTAACTAATCTTGTGCATCCAATAAGTTCATTTGTGTCATTGGATGATTAATTAGGTCATTTTCGTCCTCCCTAGGCATATTCTTGTCCAACTAGGGTATTAAACCAATCTTGTGCATCCAATAGGTGTGTTTGTGTCATTGGATGATCAATTAGGTCATTTTCGTCCTCCCTAGGCTTATTCTTGTCCAATTAGGGTTTTTAACCAATCTTGTGCATCCAATAAGTTCATTTGTGTCATTGGATGATAAATTAGGTCATTTTCGTCCTTCCTAGGCATATTCTTGTCCAACTAGGGTTTTTAACCGATCTTGTGCATCCAATAGGTGTGTTTGTGTCATTGGATAATCAATTAGGTCATTTTCGTCCTCCATAGGCTTATTCTTGTCCAATTAGGGTTTTTAACCAATCTTGTGCATCCAATAGGTGTGTTTGTGTCATTGGATGATCAATTAGGTCATTTTCGTCCTCCCTAGGCTTATTCTTGTCCAATTAGGGTTTTTAACCAATCTTGTGCATCCATTAGGTGTGTTTGTGGCAATGGATGATCAATTAGGTAATTTTCGTCCTCCCTAGGCTTATTCTAGTCAAATTAGGGTTTTTAACCAATCTTGTGCATCCAATAGGTGTGTTTGTGTCATTGGATGATCAATTAGGTCATTTTCGTCCTCCCTAGGCTTATTCTTGTCCAATTAGGGTTTTTAACCAATCTTGTCCATCCAATAGGTTTGTTTGTGTCATTGGATGATCAATTAGGTCATTTTTGTCCTATCTAGGCTTATTCTTGTCCAATTAGGGTTTTTAACCAATCTTGTGCATCCAATAGGTGTGTTTGTGTCATTGGATGATCAATTAGGTCATTTTCGTCCTCCCTAGGCTTATTCTTGTCCAATTAGGGTTTTTAACCAATCTTGTGCATCCAATAGGTGTGTTTGTGTCATTGGATGATCAATTAGGTCATTTTCGTCCTCCCTAGGCTTATTCTTGTCCAATTAGGGTTTTTAACCAATCTTGTGCATCCAATAGGTGTGTTTGTGTCATTGGATGATCAATTAGGTCATTTTCGTCCTTTCTATGCTTATTTTTGTCCAATTAGGGTTTTTAAGCAATCTTGTGCATCCAATAAGTTCATTTGTGTCATTGGATGATCAATTAGGTCATTTTCGTCCTCCCTAGGCATATTCTTGTCCAACTAGGGTTTCTAACCAATCTTGTGCTTCCAATAGATGTGTTTGTGTCATTGGATGATCAATTAGGTCATTTTCGTCCTCCCTAGGCTTATTCTTGTCCAATTAGGGTTTTTAACCAATCTTGTGCATCCAATAGGTGTGTTTGTGTCATTGGATGATCAATTAGGTCATTTTCGTCCTCCCTAGGCTTATTCTTGTCCAATTAGGGTTTTTAACCAATCTTGTGCATCCAATAGGTGTGTTTGTGTCATTGGATGATCAATTAGGTCATTTTCGTCCTCCCTAGGCTTATTCTTGTCCAATTAGGGTTTTTAACCAATCTTGTGCATCCAATAAGTTCATTTGTGTCATTGGATGATCAATTAGGTCATTTTCGTCCTTCCTAGGCATATTCTTGATCAACTAGGGTTTTAAACCAATCTTGTGCATCCAATAGGTGTGTTTGTGTCATTGGATGATCAATTAGGTCATTTTCGTCCTCCCTAGGCTTATTCTTGTCCAATTAGGGTTTTTAACCAATCTTGTGCATCCAATAGGTGTGTTTGTGTCATTGGATGATCAATTAGGTCATTTTCGTCCTCCCTAGGCTTATTCTTGTCCAATTAGGGTTTTTAACCAATCTTGTGCATCCAATAGGTGTGTTTGTGTCATTGGATGATCAATTAGGTCATTTTCGTCCTCCCTAGGCTTATTCTTGTCCAATTAGGGTTTTTAACCAATCTTGTGCATCCAATAGGTGTGTTTGTGTCATTGGATGATCAATTAGGTCATTTATCGTCCTCCCTAGGCTTATTCTTGTCCAATTAGGGTTTTTAACCAATCTTGTGCATCCAATAGGTTGAGTTGTGTCATTGGATTAACATTTAGGTCATTTTCGTCCTCCCTAGGCATATTCTTGTCCAATTAGGGTTTTTAACCAATCTTGTGCATCCAATAGGTGTGTTTGTGTCATTGGATGATCAATTAGGTCATTTTCGTCCTCCCTAGGCTTATTCTTGTCCAATTAGGGTTTTTAACCAATCTTGTGCATCCAATAGGTGTGTTTGTGTCATTGGATGATCAATTAGGTCATTTTCGTCCTCCCTAGGCTTATTCTTGTCCAATTAGGGTTTTTAACCATTCTTGTGCATCCAATAGGTGTGTTTGTGTCATTGGATGATCAATTAGGTCATTGTTGTCCTCCCTAGGCTTATTCTTGTCCAATTAGGGTTTTTAACCAATCTTGTGCATCCAATAGGTGTGTTTGTGTCATTGGATGATCAATTAGGTCATTTTCGTCCTCCCTAGGCTTATTCTTGTCCAATTAGGGTTTTTAACCAATCTTGTGCATCCAATAAGTTCTTTGTGTCATTGGATTAACATTTAGGTCATTTTCGTCCTCCTTAGGAATATTCTTGTTCAATTAGGGTTTTTAACCAATCTTGGGCATCCAATAGGTGTGTTTGTGTCATTGGATGATCAATTAGGTCATTTTCGTCCTCCCTAGGTTTATTTTTGTCCAATTAGGGTTTTTAACCAATCTTGTGCATCCAATAAGTTCATTTGTGTCATTGGAATTAACATTTAGGTCATTTTCGTCCTCCTTAGGCATATTCTTGTTCAATTAGGGTTTTTAACCATTCTTGTGCATCCAATAGGTTTGTTTGTGTCATTGGATGATCAATTTGGTCATTTTCGTCCTCCCTAGGCTTATTCCTGTCCAATTAGGGTTTTTAAGCAATCTTGTGCATCCAATAGGTGTGTTTGTGTCATTGGATGATCAATTACGTCATTTTGATCCTCCCTAGGCTTATTCTTGTCCAATTAGGGTTTTTAACCAATCTTGTGCATCCAATAGGTGTGTTTGTGTCATTGGATGATCAATTAGGTCATTTTCGTCCTCCCTAGGCTTATTCTTGTTCAATTAGGGTTTTTAACCAATCTTGTGCATCCAATAGGTTTGTTTGTGTCATTCGATGATCAATTTGGTCATTTTTGTCCTCCCTAGGCTTCTTCTTGTCCAATTAGGGTTTTTAACCAATCATGTGCATCCAATAGGTGTGTTTGTGTCATTGGATGATCAATTAGGTCATTTTCGTCCTCCCTAGGCTTATTCTTGTCCAATTAGGGTTTTTAACCAATCTTGTGCATCCAATAAGTTCTTTGTGTCATTGGATTAACATTTAGGTCATTTTCGTCCTCCTTATGCATATTCTTGTTCAATTAGGGTTTTTAACCAATCTTGTGCATCCAATTGGTGTGTTTGTGTCATTGGATGATTAATTAGGTCATTTTCGTCCTCCCTAGGCTTATTTTTGTCCAATTAGGGTTTTTAACCAATCTTGTGCATCCAATAAGTTCATTTGTGTCATTGGATTAACATTTAGGTCATTTTCATCCTCCTTAGGCATATTCTTGTTCAATTAGGGTTTTTAACCAATCTTGTGCATCCAATAGGTGTGTTTGTGTCATTGGATGATCATTTAGGTCATTTTCGTCCTCCCTAGGCTTATTCTGTTCAATTAGGGTTTTTAACCATTCTTGTGCATCCAATAGGTTTGTTTGTGTCATTGGATGATCAATTTGGTCATTTTCGTCCTCCCTAGGCTTATTTCTGTCCAATTAGGGTTTTTAAGCAATCTTGTGCATCCAATAGGTGTGTTTGTGTCATTGGATGATCAATTACGTCATTTTGATCCTCCCTAGGCTTATTCTTGTCCAATTAGGGTTTTTAACCAATCTTGTGCATCCAATAAGTTCATTTGTGTCATTGGATTAACATTTAGGTCATTTTCATCCTCCTTAGGCATATTCTTGTTCAATTAGGGTTTTTAACCAATCTTGTGCATCCAATAGGTGTGTTTGTGTCATTGGATGATCATTTAGGTCATTTTCGTCCTCCCTAGGCTTATTCT
>JBBPBR010002109.1:0-13763 GCA_037974775.1 Cicer pinnatifidum | reverse complement strand
GCTTATTCTTGTGCAATTAGGGTTTTTAACCAATCTTGTGCATCCAATAAGTTCATTTGTGTCATTGGATTAACATTTTGGTCATTTTCGTCCTCCCTAGGCTTATTTATGTGCAATTAAAGTTTTTAACCAATCTTGTGCATCCAATAAGTTCATTTTTGTCTTTGGATTAACATTCAGGTCATTTTCGTCCTCCCTAGGCTTATTCTTGTCTAATTAGGGTTTTTAACCAATCTTGTGCATCCAATAAGTTCATTTGTGTCATTGGATTAACATTTAGGTCATTTTCGTCCTCCCTAGGCTTATTCTTGTCTAATTAGGGTTTTTAACTAATCTTGTGCATCCAATAAGTTCATTTGTGTCATTGGATTAACATTTAGGTCATTTTCGTCCTCCATATGCTTATTCTTGTGCAATTAGGGTTTTTAACCAATCTTGTGCATTCAACAAGTTCATTTGTTTCATTGGATTAACATTTAGGTCATTTTCGTCCTCCCTAGGGTTATTTAGGGGCAATTAGGGTTTTTAACCAATCTTGTGCATCCAATAAGTTCATTTGTGTCATTGGATTGACATTTAGGTCATTTTCGTCGTCCCTAGGCTTATTCTTGTCCAATTAGGGTTTTTAACCATTCTTGTGCATCCAAAAAGTTCATTTGTGTCTTTGGATTTACATTTAGGTCATTTTCGTCCGCTCTAGGGTTATTTATGTGCAATTAGGGTTTTTAACCAATCTTGTGCATCCAATGAGTTCATGTGTGTCATTGGATTAACATTTAGGTCATTTTCGTCCTCCCTAGGCTTATCCTTGTGCATTTAGGGTTTTTAACCAATCTTGTGCATCCAAAAAGTTCATTTGTGTAATTGGATTAACATTTATGTCATTTTCGTCCTCCCTAGGGTTATTTATGGGCAATTAGGGTTTTTAACCAATCTTGTGCATCCAATAAGTTCATTTGTGTCATTGGATTATTATTTAGGTCATTTTTGTCCTCCCTAGGCTTATTCTTGTCCAATTAGGGTTTTTACCCAATCTTGTGCATCCAAAAAGTTAATTTGTGTTATTGAATTAACATTTAGGTCATTTTCGTCCTCTCTAGGGTTATTTATGTGCAATTAGGGTTTTTAACCAATCTTGTGCATCCAATAAATTCATTTGTGTCATTGGATTAACATTTAGGTCATTTTCGTCCTCCCTAGGCTTATTTATGTGCAATTAGGGTTTTTAACCAATCTTGTGCATCCAATAAGTTCATTTTTGTCTTTGGATTAACATTTAGGTCATTTTCGTGCTCCCTAGGCTTATTCTTGTCTAATTAGGGTTTTTAACCAATCTTGTGCATCCAATAAGTTCATTTGTGTCATTGGATTAACATTTAGGTCATTTTCGTCCTCCCTAGGCTTAGTCTTGCCCAATAAGGGTTTTTAACCAATCTTGTGCATCCAAAAAGTTCATTTGTGTCATTGGATTAACATTTACGTCATTTTCGTCCTCCCTAGGCTTATTTATGTGCAATTAGGGTTTTTAACCAATCTTGTGCATCCAATAAGTTCATTTGTGTTATTGGATTAACATTTAGGTCATTTTCGTCCTCCCTAGGGTTATTTATGGGCAATTAGGGTTTTTAACCAATCTTGTGCATCCAATAAGTTCATTTGTGTCATTGGATTAACATTTAGGTCATTTTCGTCCTCTCTAGGGTATTTTATGTGCAATTAGGGTTTTTAACCAATCTTGTGCATCCAAAAAGTTCATTTGTGTCTTTGAATTGACATTTAGGTCATTTTCGTCCTCTCTAGGGTTATTTAAGTGCAATTTGGGTTTTTAACCAATCTTGTGCATCCAATAAGTTCATTTGTGTCATTGGATTAACATTAAGGTAATTTTCGTCCTCACTAGGCTTTTTCTTGTCCAATTAGGGTTTTTAACCAATCTTATGCATCCAATAAGTTCATTTGTGTCATTGGATTAACATTTAGGTCATTTTCGTCCTCCCTAGGCTTATTCTTGTGCAATTAGGGTTTTTAACCAATCTTGTGCATCCAATAAGTTCATTTGTGTCTTTGGATTAACATTTAGGACATTTTCGTCCTCTCTATGGTTATTTATGTCCAATTAGGGTTTTTAACCAATCTTGTGCATCCAATAAGTTCATTTGTGTCATTCGATTAACATTTAGGTCATTTTCGTCCTCCCTAGGCTTATTCTTGTGCAGTTACGGTTTTTAACAAATCTTGTGCATCCAAAAAGTTCATTTGTGTCGTTGGATTAACATTTAGGTCATTTTCGTCATCCCTAGGCTTATTCTTGTCCAATTAGGGTTTTTAACCAATCTTCTACAACCAAAAAGTTCATTTATCTCATTGGATGAACATTTAGGTCATTTTCGTCCACCGTAGCCTTATTTATGTTCAATTAGGGTTTTTAACCAATCTTGTGCATCCAATAAGTTCATTTGTTTCATTGGATTAACATTAAGGTCATTTTCGTGCTCTCTAGGGTTATTTATGTGCATTTAGGGTTTTTAACCAATCTTGTGCATCCAATAAGTTCATTTGTGTCATTGGATTAACATTTTGGTCATTTTCGTCATCCCTAGGCTTATTCTTGTGCAATTAGGGTTTTTAACCAATCTTGTGCATCCAAAAAGTTCATTTGTGTCTTTAGATTAACATTTAGGACATTTTCGTCCTCTCTATGGTTATTTATGTCCAATTAGGGTTTTTAACCAATCTTGTGCATCCAATAAGTTCATTTGTGTCATTCGATTAACATTTAGGTCATTTTCGTCCTCCCTAGGCTTATTCTTGTGCAGTTACGGTTTTTAACAAAACTTGTGCATCCAAAAAGTTCATTTGTGTCGTTGGATTAACATTTAGGTCATTTTCGTCCTCCCTAGGCTTATTCTTGTCCAATTAGGGTTTTTAACCAATCTTTTGCAACCAAAAAGATAATTTGTGTCATTGGATGAACATTTAGGTCATTTTCGTCCTCCCTAGGGTTATTCTTGTCCAATTAGGGTTTTTAATCAATCTTCTGCATCCAATAGGTGTGCTTATGTCATTGGATTAACATTTAGGTCATTTTCGTCCCCCCCTAGGCTTATGCTTGTGCAATTAGGGTTTTTAACCAATCTTGTGCTTCCAAAAAGTTCATTTGTGTCATTGGATTAACATTTAGGTCATTTTCGTCCTCCCTAGGGTTATTCTTGTCCAATTAGGGTTTTTAACCAATCTTCTGCATCCAATAGGTGTGTTTATGTCATTGGATGAACATTTAGGTCATTTTCATCCTCCCTAGGCTTATTCTTGTGCAATTAGGGTTTTTAACCAATCTTGTGCATCCAAAAAGTTCATTTGTGTCATTGGATTAACATTTAGGTCATTTTCGTCCTCTCTAGGGTTATTTATGTGCAATTAGGGTTTTTAACCAATCTTGTGCATCCAATAAATTCATTTGTGTCATTGGATTAACATTTAGGTCATTTTCGTCCTCCCTAGGCTTATTCTTGTCCAATTAGGGTTTTTAACCAATCTTGTGCATCCAATAAGTTCATTTGTGTCATTGGATTAACATTTAGGTCATTTTCGTCCTCTCTAGGGTAATTTATGTGCAATTAGGGTTTTTAACCAATCTTGTGCATCCAAAAAGTTGATTTGTATCTTTGAATACACATTTAGGTCATTTTCGTCCTCTCTAGGGTTATTTATGTGCAATTAGGGTTTTTAACCAATCTTGTGCATCCAATAAGTTCATTTTTGTCATTGGATTAACATTTAGGTCATTTTCGTCCTCCCTAGGCTTATTCTTGTGCAATTAGGGTTTTTAACCAATCTTGTGCATCCAATAAGTTCATTTGTGTCATTGGATTAACATTTTGGTCATTTTCGTCCTCCCTAGGCTTATTTATGTGCAATTAGGGTTTTTAACCAATCTTGTGCATCCAATAAGTTCATTTGTGTCATTGGATTAACATTTTGGTCATTTTCGTCCTCCCTAGGCTTATTTATGTGCAATTACGTTTTTTAACCAATCTTGTGCATCCAAAAAGTTCTTTTGTGTCATTGGATTAACATTTAGGTCATTTTCGTCCTCCGTTGGGTTATTTGTGGGCAATTAGGGTTTTTAACCAATCTTGTGCATCCAATAAGTTCATTTGTGTCATTGGATTAAGATTTAGGTCATTTTCATCCTCTCTAGGGTTATTTATGTGCAATTAGGGTTTCTAACCAATCTTGTGCATCCAATAAGTTCATTTGTGTCATTGGATTAACATTTAGGTCATTTTCGTCATCTCTAGGGTTATTCATGTGCAATTAGGGTTGTTAACCAATCTTGGGCATCTAAAAAGTTCATTTGTATCTTTGAATTGACATTTAGGTCATTTTCGTCCTCCCTAGGCTTATTCTTGTCCAATTAGGGTTTTTAACCAATCTTGTGCATCCAAAAAGTTCATTTGTGTCTTTGAATTGACATTTAGGTCATTTTCGTCCTCGCTAGGCTTATTCTTGTGCAATTAGGGTTTTTAACCAATCTTATGCATCCAATAAGTTCATTTGTGTCATTGGATTAATATTTAAGTCATTTTCGTCCTCCCTAGACTTATTCTTGTCCAATTAGGGTTTTTAACCAATCTTATGCATCCAATAAGTTCATTTGTGTCATTGGATTAACATTTAGGTCATTTTCGTCCTCCCTAGGCTTATTCTTGTGCAATTAGGGTTTTTAACCAATCTTGTGCATCCAATAAGTTCATTTGTGTCATTGGATTAACATTTTGGTCATTTTCGTCCTCCCTAGGCTTATTTATGTGCAATTAGGGTTTTTAACCAATCTTGTGCATCCAATAAGTTTATTTGTGTCATTGGAATAACATTTAGGTCATTTTCGTCCTCCCTAGGGTTATTTATGGGCAATTAGGGTTTTTAACCAATCTCGTGCATCCAATAAGTTCATTTGTGTCATTGGATTAACATTTAGGTCATTTTCATCGTCTCTAGGGTTATGTATGTGCAATTAGGGTTTTTAACCAATCTTGTGCATCAAATAAGTTCATTTGTGTCATTGTATTAACATTTAGGTCATTTTCGTGCTCCCTAGGCTTATTCTTGTCCAATTAGGGTTTTTAACCAATCTTGTGCATCCAAAAAGTTCATTTGTGTCTTTGAATTGACATTTAGGTCATTTTCGTCCTCTCTAGGGTTATTTATGTCCAATTAGGGTTTTTAATCTATCTTGTGCATCGAACAAGTTCATTTGTGTCATTGGATTAACATTTAGGTCATTTTCGTCCTCTCTAGGGTTATTTATGTGCAATTAGGGTTTTTAACCAATCTTGTGCATCCAATAAGTTCATTTGTGTCATTGGATTAACATTTAGGTCATTTTCGTCCTCCCTACGCTTATTCTTGTGCAATTAGGGCTTTGAACAAATCTTGTGCATCTAAAAAGATCATTTGTGTCTTTGAATTGACATTTAGGTCATTTTCGTCCTCTCTAGGGTTATTTAAGTGCAATTTGGGTTTTTAACCAATCTTGTGCATCCAATAAGTTCATTTGTATCATTGGATTAACATCTAGGTAATTTTCGTCCTCACTAGGCTTATTCTTGTCCAATTAGGGTTTTTAACCAATCTTATGCATCCAATAAGTTCATTTGTGTCATTGGATTAACATTTAGGTCATTTTCGTCCTCCCTAGGCTTATTCTTGTGCAATTAGGGTTTTTAACCAATCTTGTGCATCCAATAAGTTCATTTGTGTCATTGGATTAACATTTTGGTCATTTTCTTCCTCCCTAGGCTTATTTATGTGCAATTAGAGTTTATAACCAATCTTGTGCATCCAATAAGTTCATTTTTGTCTTTGGATTATCATTTAGGTCATTTTCGTCCTCCCTAGGCTTATTCTTGTCTAATTAGGGTTTTTAACCAATCTTGTGCATCCAATAAGTTCATTTGTGTCATTGGATTAACATTTAGGTAATTTTCGTCCTCACTAGGCTTATTCTTGTCCAATTAGGGTTTTTAACCAATCTTATGCATCCAATAAGTTCATTTGTGTCATTGGATTAACATTTAGGTCATTTTCGTCCTCCCTAGGCTTATTCTTGTGCAATTAGGGTTTTTAAACAATCTTGTGCATCCAATAAGTTCATTTGTGTCATTGGATTAAATTTTTGGTCATTTTCTTCCTCCCTAGGCTTATTTATGTGCAATTAGGGTTTTTAACCAATCTTGTGCATCCAATAAGTTCATTTTTGTCTTTGGATTATCATTTAGGTCATTTTCGTCCTCCCTAGGCTTATTCTTGTCTAATTAGGGTTTTTAACCAATCTTGTGCATCCAATAAGTTCATTTGTGTCATTGGATTAACATTTAGGTCATTTTCGTCCTCCATAGGCTTATTCTTGCGCAATTAGGGTTTTTAACCAATCTTGTGTATCCAAAAAGTTCTTTTTTGTCATTGGATTAACATTTAGGTCATTTTCGTCCTCCGTAGGGTTATTTTTGGGCAATTAGGGTTTTTTACCATTCTTGTGCATCTAATAAGTTCACTTGTGTCATTGGATTATTATTTAGGTCATTTTCGTCCTCCCTAGGCTTAGTCTTGCCCAATAAGGGTTTTTAACCAATCTTGTGCATCCAAAAAGTTCATTTGTGTCATTGGATTAACATTTACGTCATTTTCGTCCTCCCTAGGCTTATTTATGTGCAATTAGGGTTTTTAACCAATCTTGTGCATCCAATAAGTTCATTTGTGTTATTGGATTAACATTTAGGTCATTTTCGTCCTCCCTAGGGTTATTTATGGGCAATTAGGGTTTTTAACCAATCTTGTGCATCCAATAAGTTCATTTGTGTCATTGGATTAACATGAAGGTCATTTTCGACCTCTCTAGGGTATTGTATGTGCAATTAGGGTTTTAACCAATCTTGTGCATCCAAAAAGTTCATTTGTGTCTTTGAATTGACATTTAGGTCCTTTTCGTCCTCTCTAGGGTTATTTAAGTGCAATTTGGGTTTTTAACCAATCTTGTGCATCCAATAAGTTCATTTGTGTCATTGGATTAACATTTAGGTAATTTTCGTCCTCACTAGGCTTATTCTTGTCCAATTAGGGTTTTTAACCAATCTTATGCATCCAATAAGTTCATTTGTGTCATTGGATTAACATTTAGGTCATTTTCGTCCTCCCTAGGCTTATTCTTGTGCAATTAGGGTTTTTAACCAATCTTGTGCATCCAATAAGTTCATTTGTGTCATTGGATTAACATTTTGGTCATTTTCTTCCTCCCTAGGCTTATTTATGTGCAATTAGAGTTTTTAACCAATCTTGTGCATCCAATAAGTTCATTTTTGTCTTTGGATTATCATTTAGGTCATTTTCGTCCTCCCTAGGCTTATTCTTGTCTAATTAGGGTTTTTAACCAATCTTGTGCATCCAATAAGTTCATTTGTGTCATTGGATTAACATTTAGGTCATTTTCGTCCTCCATAGGCTGATTCTTGTGAAATTAGGGTTTTTAACCAATCTTGTGCATCCAATAAGTTCATTTGTGTCATTGGATTAACATTTAGGTCATTTTTGTCCTCCCTAGGGTTATTTAGGGGCAATTAGGGTTTTTAACCAATCTTGTGCATCCAATAAGTTCATTTGTGTCATTGGATTAACATTTAGGTAATTTTCGTCCTCACTAGGCTTATTCTTGTCCAATTAGGGTTTTTAACCAATCTTATGCATCCAATAAGTTCATTTGTGTCATTGGATTAACATTTAGGTCATTTTCGTCCTCCCTAGGCTTATTCTTGTGCAATTAGGGTTTTTAACCAATCTTGTGCATCCAATAAGTTCATTTGTGTCATTGGATTAACATTTTGATCATTTTCGTCCTCCCTAGGCTTATTTATGTGCAATTAGGGTTTTTAACCAATCTTGTGCATCCAATAAGTTCATTTTTGTCTTTGGATTAACATTTAGGTCATTTTCGTCCTCCCTAGGCTTATTCTTGTCTAATTAGGGTTTTTAACCAATCTTGTGCATCCAATAAGTTCATTTGTGTCATTGGATTAACATTTAGGTCATTTTCGTCCTCCCTAGGCATATTCTTGTGCAATTAGGGTTTTTAACCAATCTTGTGCATCCAATAGGTGTGTTTGTGTCATTGGATGATCAATTAGTTCATTTTCGTCTTCCCTAGGCATATTCTTGTCCAATTAGGGTTTTTAACGAATCTTGTGCATCCAATTGGTGTGTTTGTGTCATTGGATGATCAATTAGGTCATTTTCGTCCTCCCTAGGCTTATTCTTGTCCAATTAGGGTTTTTAACCAATCTTGTGCATCCAATAAGTTGAGTTGTGTCATTGGATTAACATTTAGGTCATTTTCGTTCTCCCTAAGCTTATTCTTGTCCAATTAGGGTTTTTAACCAATCTTGTGCATCCAATAAGTTCATTTGTGTTATTCGATTAACATTTAGGTCATATTCGGTCTCCCTAGGCATATTCTTGTCCAATTAGGGTTTTTAACCAATCTTGTGCATCCAATAGGTGTGTTTGTGTCATTGGATGATCAATTAGGTCATTTTCGTTCTCCCTAGGCTTATTCTTGTCCAATTAGGGTTTTTAACCAATCTTGTGCATCCAATAAGTTCATTTGTGTTATTCGATTAACATTTAGGTCATATTCGGTCTCCCTAGGCATATTCTTGTCCAATTAGGGTTTTTAACCAATCTTGTGCATCCAATAGGTGTGTTTGTGTCATTGGATGATCAATTAGGTCATTTTCGTCCTCCCTAGGCATATTCTTGTCCAATTAGGGTTTTTAACCAATCTTGTGCATCCAATAGGTGTGTTTGTGTCATTGGATGATCAATTAGGTCATTTTCGTCCTCCCTAGGCATATTCTTGTCCAATTAGGGTTTTTAACCAATCTTGTGCATCCGATAAGTTTTTTTGTGTCATTGAATTAATATTTAGGTCATTTTCGTCCTCCCTAGGCATATTCTTGTCCAATTAGGGTTTTTAACCAATCTTGTGCATCCAATAGGTGTGTTTGTGTCTTTGGATGATCAATTAGGTCATTTTCGTCCTCCCTAGGCATATTCTTGTCCAATTAGGGTTTTTAACCAATCTTGTGCATCCAATAGGTGTGTTTGTGTCATTGGATGATCAATTAGGTCATTTTCGTCCTCCCTAGGCATATTCTTGTCCAATTAGGGTTTTTAACGAATCTTGTGCATCCAATAGGTGTGTTTGTGTCATTGGATGATCAATTAGGTCATATTCGTCCTGCCAAGGCTTATTCTTGACCAATTAGGGTTTTTAACCAATCTTGTGCTTCCAATAGGTGTGTTTGTGTCATTGGATGATCAATTAGGTCATTTTCGTCCTCCCTAGGCATATTCTTGTCCAATTAGGGTTTTTAACCAATCTTGTGCATCCAATAAGTTTGTTTTTTTCATTGAATTAATATTTAGGTCATTTTCGTCCTCCCTAGGCATATTCTTGTCCAATTAGGGTTTTTAACCAATCTTGTGCATCCAATAGGTGTGTTTGTGTCATTGGATGATCAATTAGGTCATTTTCGTCCTCCCTAGGCATATTCTTGTCCAATTAGGGTTTTTAACGAATCTTTTGCATCCAATAGGTGTGTTTGTGTCATTGGATGATCAATTAGGTCATTTTCGTCCTGCCAAGGCTTATTCTTGACCAATTAGGGTTTTTAACCAATCTTGTGCATCCAATAGGTGTGTTTGTGTCATTGGACGATCAATTAGGTCATTTTCGTCCTCCCTAGGCATATTCTTGTCCAATTAGGGTTTTTAACCAATCTTGTGCATCCAATAGGTGTGTTTGTGTCATTGGATGATCAATTAGGTCATTTTCGTCCTCCCTAGGCTTATTCTTGTCCAATTAGGGTTTTTAACCAATCTTGGGCATCCAATAACTTTGTTTGTGTCATTAAATTAATATTTAGGTCATTTTCGTCCTCCCTAGGCATATTCTTGTCCAATTAGGGTTTTTAACCAATCTTGTGCATCCAATAGGTGTGTTTGTGTCATTGGATGATCAATTAGGTCATTTTCGTCCTCCCTAGGCATATTCTTGTCCAATTAGGGTTTTTAACCAATCATGTGCATCCAATAACTTTGTTTGTGTCATTGAATTAATATTTAGGTCATTTTCGTCCTCCCTAGGCATATTCTTGTCCAATTAGGGTTTTTAACCAATCTTGTGCATCCAATAGGTGTGTTTGTGTCATTGGATGATCAATTAGGTCATTTTCGTCCTCCCTAGGCTTATTCTTGTCCAATTAGGGTTTTTAACCAATCTTGTGCATCCAATAAGTTGAGTTGTGTCATTGGATTAACATTTAGGTCATTTTCGTTCTCCCTAGGATTATTCTTGTCCAATTTGGGTTTTTAACAAATCTTGTGCATCCAATAAGTTCATTTGAGTTATTGGATTAACATTTAGGTCATATTCGTCCTCCCTAGGCATATTCTTGTCAAATTAGGGTTTTTAACCAATCTTGTGCATCCAATAGGTGTGTTTGTGTCATTGGATGATCAATTAGGTCATTTTCGTCCTCCCTAGGCATATTCTTGTCAAGTTAGGGTTTTTAACCAATCTTGTGCATCCAATAGGTGTGTTTGTGTCATTGGATGATCAATTAGGTCATTTTCGTCCTCCCTAGGCATATTCTTGTCCAATTAGGGTTTTTAACCAATCTTGTGCATCCAATAGGTGTGTTTGTGTCATTGGATGATCAATTAGGTCATTTTCGTCCTCCCTAGGCTTATTCTTGTCCAATTAGGGTTTTTAACCAATCTTGTGCATCCAATAGGTGTGTTTGTGTCATTGGATGATCAATTAGGTCATTTTCGTCCTCCCTAAGCTTATTCTTGTCCAATTAGGGTTTTTAACTAATCTTGGGCATCCAATAAGTTCATTTGTGTCAATGGATTAACATTAAGGTCATTTTCGTCCTCCCTAGGCTTATTCTTGTCCAATTAGGGTTTTTAACCAATCTTGTGCATCCAATAAGTTCATTTGTGTCATTGGATTAACATTTAGGTCATTTTCGTCCTCCCTAGGCTTATTTATGTGCAATTAGGGTTTTTAACCAATCTTGTGCATCCAATAAGTTCATTTGTGTTATTGGATTAACATTTAGGTCATTTTCGTCCTCCCTAGGGTTATTTATGGGCAATTAGGGTTTTTAACCAATCTTGTGCATCCAATAAGTTCATTTGTGTCATTGGATTAACATTTAGGTCATTTTCGTCCTCTCTAGGGTATTTTATGTGCAATTAGGGTTTTTAACCAATCTTGTGCATCCAAAAAGTTCATTTGTGTCTTTGAATTGACATTTAGGTCATTTTCGTCCTCTCTAGGGTTATTTAAGTGCAATTTGGGTTTTTAACCAATCTTGTGCATCCAATAAGTTCATTTGTGTCATTGGATTAACATTTAGGTAATTTTCGTCCTCCCTAGGCTTATTCTTGTCCAATTAGGGTTTTTAACCAATCTTATGCATCCAATAAGTTCATTTGTGTCATTGGATTAACATTTAGGTCATTTTCGTCCTCCCTAGGCTTATTCTTGTGCAATTAGGGTTTTTAACCAATCTTGTGCATCCAATAAGTTCATTTGTGTCATTGGATTAACATTTTGGTCATTTTCGTCCTCCCTAGGCTTATTTATGTGCAATTAAAGTTTTTAACCAATCTTGTGCATCCAATAAGTTCATTTTTGTCTTTGGATTAACATTTAGGTCATTTTCGTCCTCCCTAGGCTTATTCTTGTCTAATTAGGGTTTTTAACCAATCTTGTGCATCCAATAAGTTCATTTGTGTCATTGGATTAACATTTAGGTCATTTTCGTCCTCCCTAGGCTTATTCTTGTCTAATTAGGGTTTTTAACCAATCTTGTGCATCTAATAAGTTCATTTGTGTCATTGGATTAACATTTAGGTCATTTTCGTCCTCCATATGCTTATTCTTGTGCAATTAGGGTTTTTAACCAATCTTGTGCATTCAACAAGTTCATTTGTTTCATTGGATTAACATTTAGGTCATTTTCGTCCTCCCTAGGGTTATTTAGGGGCAATTAGGGTTTTTAACCAATCTTGTGCATCCAATAAGTTCATTTGTGTCATTGGATTGACATTTAGGTCATTTTCGTCGTCCCTAGGCTTATTCTTGTCCAATTAGGGTTTTTAACCAATCTTGTGCATCCAAAAAGTTCATTTGTGTCTTTGGATTTACATTTAGGTCATTTTCGTCCTCCCTAGGCTTATTCTTGTGCATTTAGGGTTTTTAACCAATCTTGTGCATCCAATGAGTTCATGTGTGTCATTGGATTAACATTTAGGTCATTTTCGTCCTCCCTAGGCTTATCCTTGTGCATTTAGGGTTTTTAACCAATCTTGTGCATCCAAAAAGTTCATTTGTGTCATTGGATTAACATTTATGTCATTTTCGTCCTCCCTAGGGTTATTTATGGGCAATTAGGGTTTTTAACCAATCTTGTGCATCCAATAAGTTCATTTGTGTCATTGGATTATTATTTAGGTCATTTTTGACCTCCCTAGGCTTATTCTTGTCCAATTAGGGTTTTTACCCAATCATGTGCATCCAAAAAGTTAATTTGTGTCATTGGATTAACATTTAGGTCATTTTCGTCCTCTCTAGGGTTATTTATGTGCAATTAGGGTTTTTAACCAATCTTGTGCATCCAATAAATTCATTTGTGTCATTGGATTAACATTTAGGTCATTTTCGTCCTCCCTAGGCTTATTCTTGTCCAATTAGGGTTTTTAACCAATCTTGTGCATCCAATAAGTTCATTTGTGTCATTGGATTAACATTTAGGTCATTTTTGTCCTCCTTAGGCTTATTCTTGTGCAATTAGGGTTTTTAACCAATCTTGTGCATCCAATAAATTCCTTTGTGTCATTGGATTAACATTTAGGTCATTTTTGTCATCCCTAGGCTTATTTATGTGCAATTAGGGTTTTTAACCAATCTTGTGCATCCAAAAAGTTCTTTTTTGTCATTGGATTAACATTTAGGTCATTTTCGTCCTCCCTAAGGTTATTTATGGGCAATTAGGGTTTTTAACCAATCTTGTGCATCTAATAAGTTCATTTGTGTCATTGGATTATTATTTAGGTCATTTTCGTCCTCCCTAGGCGTATTCTTGTCCAATAAGGGTTTTTAACCAATCTTGTGCATCCAAAAAGTTAATTTGTGTTATTGGATTAACATTTAGGTCATTTTCGTCCTCTCTAGGGTTATTTATGTGCAATTAGGGTTTTTAACCAATCTTGTGCATCCAATAAGTTCATTTGTGTCATTAGATTAGCATTTAGGTCATTTTCGTCCACCCTAGGCTTATTCTTGTGCAATTAGGGTTTTTAACCAATCTTGTGCATCCAATAAGTTCATTTGTGTCATTGGATTAACATTTTGGTCATTTTCTTCCTCCCTAGGCTTATTTATGTGCAATTAGGGATTTTAACCAATCTTGTGCATCCAATGAGTTCATGTGTGTCATTGGATTAACATTTAGGTCATTTTCGTCCTCCCTAGGCTTATTCTTGTCCAACTAGGGTTTTTAACCAATCTTGTGCATCCAAAAAGTTCAATTGTGTCTTTGGATTAACATTTAGGTCATTTTCGTCCTCTCCAGGGTTATTTATATGCAATTAGGGTTTTTAACCAATCTTGTGCATCCAATGAGTTCCTGTGTGTC
>JBBPBR010002107.1:0-13771 GCA_037974775.1 Cicer pinnatifidum | reverse complement strand
GGAGGACGAAAATGACCTAATTGATCATCCAATGACACAAACACACCTATTGGATGCACAAGATTGGTTAAAAACCCTAATTGGACAAGAATATGCCTAGGGAGGACGAAAATGACCTAAATGTTAATCCAATGACACAAATGAACTTATTGGAACCACAAGATTGCTTAAAAACCATAATTGGACAATAATAAGCCTAAGGAGGACGAAAATGACCTAATTGATCATCCAATGACACAAACACACCTATTGGATGCACAAGAAGTGTTAAAAACCCTAATTGGACAAGAATATGCCTAGGGAGGACGAAAATGACCTAAATATTAATTCAATGACACAAAAAAAGTTATTGGATGCACAAGATTGGTTAAAAACCCTAATTGGACAAGAATAAGCCTAGGGTGAACGAAAATGACCTAAATGTTAATCCAATGACACAACTTAACTTATTGGATGCACAAGATTGGTTAAAACCCCTAATTGGACAAGAATATGCCTAGGGAGGACAAAAATGACCTAATTGATCATCCAATAATACAAACACACCTATTGGATGCACAAGATTGGTTAAAAACCCTAATTGGACAAGAACATGCCTAGGGAGGACGAAAATGACCTAATTGATCATCCAATGACACTAATGAACTTATTGGATGCACAAGATTGGTTAAAAACCCTAATTGGACAAGAATAAGCCTAGGGAGGACGAAAATGACCTAATTGATGATCCAATGACACAAACACACCTATTGGATGCACAAGATTGGTTAAAAACCCTAACTGGACAAGAATATGCCTAGGTAGGACGAAAATGACCTAATTGATCATCCAATGACACAAACACACCTATTGGATGCACAAGATTGGTTAAAAACCTTAATTGGACAAGAATATGCTTAGGGAGGACGAAAATGACCTAATTGATCATCCAATGACACAAACACACCTATTGGATGCACAAGATTGGTTAAAAACCCTAATTGGACAAAAATATGCCTAGGGAAGACGAATATGACCTAAATGTTAATCCAATAACACAAATGAACTTATTGGATGCACAAGATTGGTTAAAAACCCTAATTGGACAAGAATAAGCCTAGGGAGGACGAAAATGACCAAATTGATCATCCAATGACACAAACACACCTATTGGATGCACAAGATTGGTTAAAAACCCTAATTGGACAAGAATATGTCTAGGGAGGACGAAAATGACCTAAATATTAATTCAATGACACAAACAAACTTATTGGATGCACAAGATTGGTTAAAAACCCTAATTGGACAAGAATAAGGCTAGGGAGGACGAAAATGACCTAATTGATCATCCAATGACACAAACACACCTATTGGATGCACAAGATTGGTTAAAAACCCTAACTGGACAAGAATATGCCTAGGGAGGACGAAAATGACCTAATTGATCATCCAATGACACAAACACACCTATTGGATGCACAAGATTGGTTAAAAACCCTAATTGGACAAGAATATGCCTAGGGAGGACGAATATGACCTAAATGTTAATCGAATAACATAAATGAACTTATTGGATGCACAAGATTGGTTAAAAACCCTAATTGGACAAGAATAAGCCTAGGGAGAACGAAAATGACCTAAATGTTATTCCAATGACACAACTCAACTTATTGGATGCACAAGATTGGTTAAAAACCCTATTTGGACAAGAATATGCCTAGGGAGGACGAAAATGACCTAAATATTAATTCAATGACACAAACAAAGTTATTGGATGCACAAGATTGGTTAAAAACCCTAATTGGACAAGAATAAGCCTAGGGAGAACGAAAATGACCTAAATGTTAATCCAATGACACAACTCAACTTATTGGATGCACAAGATTGGTTAAAAACCCTAATTGGACAAGAATAAGCCTAGGGAGGACGAAAATGACCTAATTGATCATCCAATGACACAAACACACCTATTGGATGCACAAGATTGGTTAAAAACCCTAATTGGACAAGAATATGCCTAGGGAGGACGAAAATGACCTAAATGTTAATCCAATGACAAATGAACTTATTGGATGTACAAGATCGGTTATAAACCCTAATTGGACAAGAATAAGCCTAGGGAGGACGAAAATGACCTAATTGATCATCCAATGACACAAACACACCTATTGGATGCACAAGATTGGTTAAAAACCCTAATCGGACAAGAATAAGCGTAGCAAGGACGAAAATGACCTAATTGATCATCCAATGACACAAACACACCTATTGGATGCACAAGATTGGTTAAAAACCCTAGTTGGACAAGAACATGCCTAGGGAGGACGAAAATGACCAATTGATCATCCAATGACACTAATGAACTTATTGGATGCACAAGATTGGTTAAAAACCCTAATTGGACAAGAATAAGCCTAGGGAGGACAAAAATGACCTAATTGATCATCCAATGACACAAACACACCTATTGGATGCACAAGATTGGTTAAAAACCCTAATTGGACAAGAATATGCTTAGGGAGGACGAAAATGACCTAATTGATCATCCAATGACACAAACACACCTATTGGATGCACAAGATTGGTTAAAAACCCTAATTGGACAAGAATATGCTTAGGAAGAACAAAAATGACCTAATTGATCATCCAATGACACAAACACACCTATTGGATGCACAAGATTGGTTAAAAACCCTAATTGGACAAGAATATGCCTAGGGAGGACGAATATGACCTAAATGTTAATCCAATAACACAAATGAACTTATTGGATGCACAAGATTGGTTAAAAACCCTAATTGGACAAGAATATGCCTAGGGAGGACGAAAATGACCTAAATATTAATTCAATGACACAAACAAAGTTATTGGATGCACAAGATTGGTTAAAAACCCTAATTGGACAAGAATAAGCCTAGGGAGGACGAAAATGACCTAATTGATCATCCAATGACACAAACACACCTATTGGATGCACAAGATTGGTTAAAAACCCTAATTGGACAAGAATATGCCTAGGGAGGACGAAAATGACCTAAATATTAATTCAATGACACAAACAAAGTTATTGGATGCACAAGATTGGTGAAAAACCCTAATTGGACAAGAATAAGCCTAGGGGGAACGAAAATGACCTAATTGATCATCCAATGACACAAACACACCTATTGGATGCACAAGATTGGTTAAAAACCCTAATTGGACAAGAATATGCCTAGGGAGGACGAAAATGACCTAAATATTAATTCAATGACACAAACAAAGTTATTGGATGCACAAGATTGGTTAAAAACCCTAATTGGACAAGAATAAGCCTAGGGAGGACGAAAATGACCTAATTGATCATCCAATGACACAAACACACCTATTGGATGCACAAGATTGGTTAAAAACCCTAATTGGACAAGAATAAGCCTAGGGAGGACGAAAATGACCTAATTGATCATCCAATGACACAAACACACCTATTGGATGCACAAGATTGGTTAAAAACCCTAATTGCACAAGAATATGCCTAGGGAGAACGAAAATGACCTAAATTGATCATCCAATGACACAAACAGACCTATTGGATGCACAAGATTGGTTAAAAACCCTAATTGGACAAGAATATGCCTAGGGAGGACGAAAATGACCTAATTGATCATCCAATGACACAAACACACCTATTGGATGCACAAGATTGGTTAAAAACCCTAATTGGACAAGAATAAGCCTAGGGAGAACAAAATGACCTAAATGTTAATACAATGACATAAACACACCTATTGGATGCACAAGATTGGTTAAAAACCCTAATTGGACAAGAATAAGCCTAGGGAGGACGAAAATGACCTAATTGATCATCCAATGACACAAACACACCTATTGGATGCACAAGATTGGTTAAAAACCCTAATTGGACAAGAATAAGCCTAGGGAGGACGAAAATGACCTAATTGATCATCCAATGACACAAACACACCTATTGGATGCACAAGATTGGTTAAAAACCCTAATTGGATAAGAATGTGCCTAGGGAAGACGAAAATGACCTAATTGATCATCCAATGACACAAATGAACTTATTGGTTGCACAAAATTAGTTAAAAACCCTAATTGGACAAGAATAAGTCTATGGAGGACGAAAATAACCTAATTGATCATCCAATGACCCAAACACACCTATTGGATGCACAAGTTTTGTCTAAAACTCTAATTGGACAAGAATATGCCTAGGGAGGACGAAAATGACCTAAATGTTAATCCAATGACACAAATGAACTTATTGGATGCACAAGATTGGTTAAAAACCCTAATTGGACAAGAATAAGCCTAGGGAGGACGAAAATGACCTAATTGATCATCCAATGACACAAAGACACCTATCGGATGCACAAGATTGGTTAAAAACCCTAATTGGACAAGAATATGCCTAGGGAGGACGAAAATGACCTAAATGTTAATCCAATGACACAAATGAACTTATTGGAACCACAAGATTGCTTAAAAACCATAATTGGACAATAATAAGCCTAAGGAGGACGAAAATGACCTAATTGATCATCCAATGACACAAACACACCTATTGGATGCACAAGATTGGTTAAAAACCCTAATTGGACAAGAATATGCCTAGGGAGGACGAAAATGACCTAAATGCTAATCTAATGACACAACTCAACTTATTGGATGCCCAAGGTTGGTTAAAAACCCTAATTGGGCAAGAATGAGCCTAGGGAGGACGAAAATGACCTAATTGATCATCCAATGACACAAACACACCTATTGGATGCACAAGATTGGTTAAAAACCCTAATTGGACAAGAATATGCCTAGGGAGGACGAATATGACCTAAATGTTAATCCAATAACACAAATGAACTTATTGGATGCACAAGATTGGTTAAAAATCCTAATTGGACAAGAATAAGCCTTGGGAGGACGAAAATGACCTAATTGATCATCCAATGACACAAACACACCTATTGGATGCACAAGATTGGTTAAAAACCCTAATTGGACAAGAATAAGCCTAGGGAGAACGAAAATGACCTAAATGTTAATCCAATGACACAAATGAACTTATTGGATGCACAAGATTGGTTAAAAACCCTAATTGGACAAGAATAAGCCTAGGGAGGACGAAGCTGACCTAATTGATCATCCAATGACACAAACACACCTATTGGATGCACAAGATTGGTTAAAAACCCTAATTGGACAAGAATATGCCTAGGGAGGACGAATATGACCTAAATGTTAATCCAATAACACAAATGAACTTATTGGATGCACAAGATTGGTTAAAAACCCTAATTGGACAAGAATAAGCCTAGGAAGGACGAAAATGACCTAATTGATCATCCAATGACACAAACACACCTATTGGATGCACAAGATTGGTTAAAAACCCTAATTGGACAAGAATAAGCCTAGGGAGAACGAAAATGACCTAAATGTTAATCCAATGACACAAATGAACTTATTGGATGCACAAGATTGGTTAAAAACCCTAATTGGACAAGAATAAGCCTAGGGAGGACGAACCTGACCTAATTGATCATCCAATGACACAAACACACCTATTGGATGCACAAGATTGGTTAAAAACCCTAATTGGACAAGAATATGCCTAGGGAGGACGAATATGACCTAAATGTTAATCCAATAACACAAATGAACTTATTGGATGCACAAGATTGGTTAAAAACCCTAATTGGACAAGAATAAGCCTAGGAAGGACGAAAATGACCTAATTGATCATCCAATGACACAAACACACCTATTGGATGCACAAGATTGTTTAAAAACCCTAATTGGACAAGAATATGCCTAGGGAGGACGAAAATGACCTAAATATTAATTCAATGACACAAACAAACTTATTGGATGCACAAGATTGGTTAAAAACCCTAATTGGACAAGAATAAGCCTAGGGAGGACGAAAATGACCTAATTGATCATCCAATGACACAAACACACCTATTGGATGCACAAGATTGGTTAAAAACCCTAATCGGACAAGAATATGCCTAGGGAGGACGAATATGACCTAAATGTTAATCCAATAACACAAATGAACTTATTGGATGCACAAGATTGGTTAAAAACCCTAATTGTACAAGAATAAGCCTAGGGAGAACGAAAATGACCTAATTGATCATCCAATGACACAAACACACCTATTGGATGCACAAGATTGGTTAAAAACCCTAATTGGACAAGAATATGCCTAGGTAGGACGGATATGACCTAAATGTTAATCCAATGACCAAAATGAACAAATTGGATGCCCAAGATTGGTTAAAAACCATAATTGAACAAGAATAAGCCTAGGGAGGACGAAAATGACCTAATTGATCATCCAATGACACAAACACACCTATTGGATGCACAAGATTGGTTAAAAACCCTAATTGGACAAGAATATGCCTAGGGAGGACGAATATGACCTAAATGTTAATCCAATAACACAAATGAACTTATTGGATGCACAAGATTGGTTAAAAACCCTAATTGGACAAGAATAAGCCTAGGGAGAACGAAAATGACCTAAATGTTTATCCAATGACACAACTCAACTTATTGGATGCACAAGATTGGTTAAAAACCCTAATTGGACAAGAATAAGCCTAGGGAGGACGAAAATGACCTAATTGATCAACCAATGACACAAACACACCTATTGGATGCACAAGATTGGTTAAAAACCCTAGTTGGACAAGAATAAGCCTAGGGAGGACGAAAATGACCTAATTGATCATCCAATGACACAAATGAACTTATTGAATGCACAAGATTGGTTAAAAACCCTAATTGGACAAGAATAAGCCTAGGGAGGACGAAAATGACCTAATTGATCATCCAATGACACAAACACACCTATTGGATGCACAAGATTGGTTAAAAACCCTAATTGGACAAGAATAAGCCTGGGGAGGAAGAAAATGACCTAATTGATCATCCAATGACAAAAACACACCTATTGGATGCACAAGATTGGTTAAAAACCCTAATTGGACAAGAATAAGCCTAGGGAGGACGAAAATGACCTAATTGATCATCCAATGACACAAACACACCTATTGGATGCACAAGATTGGTTAAAAACCCTAATTGGACAAGAATAAGCCTAGGGAGGACGAAAATGACCTAATTGATCATCCAATGACACAAACACACCTATTGGATGCACAAGATTGGTTAAAAACCCTAATTGAACAAGAATAAGCATAGAAAGGACGAAAATGACCTAATTGATCATCCAATGACACAAACACACCTATTGGATGCACAAGATTGGTTAAAAACCCTAGTTGGACAAGAATATGCCTAGGGAGGACGAAAATGACCTAATTGATCATCCAATGACACAAATGAACTTACTGGATGCACAAGATTGGTTAAAAACCCTAGTTGGACAAGAATATGCCTAGGGAGGACGAAAATGACCTAATTGATCATCCAATGACACAAATGAACTTATTGGATGCACAAGATTTGTTAAAAACCCTCATTGGACAAGAATAAGCCTAGGGAGGATGAAAATGACCTAATTGATCATCCAATGACACAAAAACACCTATTGGATGCACAAGATTGGTTAAAAACCCTAATTGGACAAGAATAAGCCTAGGGAGGACGAAAATGACCTAATTGATCATCCAATGACACAAACACACCTATTGGATGCACAAGATTGGTTAAAAACCCTAGTTGGACAAGAATAAGCCTAGGAAGGACAAAAATGACCTAATTGATCATCCAATGACACAAACACACCTATTGGATGCACAAGATTGGTTAAAAACCCTAATTGGACAAGAATAAGCCTAGGGAGGACGAAAATGACCTAATTGATCATCCAATGACACAAACACACCTATTGGATGCACAAGATTGGTTAAAAACCCTAGTTGGACAAGAATAAGCCTAGGGAGGACGAAAATGACCTAATTGATCATCCAATGACACAAACACACCTATTGGATGCACAAGATTGGTTAAAAACCCTAATTGGACAAGAATATGCCTAGGGAGGACGAAAATGTCCTAAATGTTAATCCAATGACACTAATGAACTTATTGGATGCACAAGATTGCTTAAAAACCCTAATTGGACAAGAATATTCCTAGGGAGGACGAAAATGACCTAATTGATCATCCAATGACACAAACACACCTATTGGATGCACAAGATTGGTTAAAAACCCTAATTGGACAAGAATATGCCTAGGGAGGACGAATATGACCTAAATGTTAATCCAATAACACAAATGAACTTATAGGATGCACAGTTTGGTTAAAAACCCTAATTGGACAAGAATAAGCCTAGGGAGAACGAAAATGACCTAATTGACCATCCAATGACACAAACACACCTATTGGATGCACAAGATTGGTTAAAAACCCTAATTGGACAAGAATAAGCCTAGGGAGGACGAAAATGACCTAATTGATCATCCAATGACACAAACACACCTATTGGATGCACAAGATTGGTTAAAAACCCTAATTGGACAAGAATATGCCTAGGGAGAACTAAAATGACCTAAATTCATCATCCAGTGACACAAAAACACCTATTGGATGCACAAGATTGGTTAAAAACCCTAATTGGACAAGAATATGCCTAGGGAGGACGAAAATGACCTAAATATTAATTCAATGACATAAACAAACTTATTGGATGCACAAGATTGGTTAAAAACCCTAATTGGACAAGAATAAGCCTAGGGAGGACGAAAGTGACCTAATTGATCATCCAATGACACAAACACACCTATTGGATGCACAAGATTGGTTAAAAATCCTAATTGGACAAGAATATGCCTAGGGAGGACGAAAATGACCTAAATGTTAATCCAATGACACAAATGAACTTATTGGATGTACAAGATTGGTTAAAAACCCTAATTGGACAAGAATAAGCCTAGGGAGGATGAAAATGACCTAATTGATCATCCAATGACACGAACACACCTATTGGATGCACAAGATTGGTTAAAAACCCTAATTGGACAAGAATAAGCCTAGGGAGGACGAAAATGACCTAATTGATCATCCAATGACACAAACACACCTATTGGATGCACAAGATTGGTTAAAAACCCTAATTGGACAAGAATATGCCTAGGGAGGACGAATATGACCTAAATGTTAATCCAATAACACAAATGAACTTATTGGATGCACAAGATTGGTTAAAAACCCTAATTGGACAAGAATAAGCCTAGGGATAACAAAAATGACCTAAATGTTAATCCAATGACACAACTCAACTTATTGGATGCACAAGATTGGTTAAAAACCCTAATTGGACAAGAATAAGCCTAGGGAGGACGAAAATGACCTAATTGATCATCCAATGACACAAACACACCTATTGGATGCACAAGATTGGTTAAAAACCCTAGTTGGACAAGAACATGCCAAGGGAGGACGAAAATCAGCTAATTGATGATCCAATGACACTAATGAACTTATTGGATGCACAAGATTGGTTAAAAACCCTAATTGGACAAGAATAAGCCTAGGGAGGACGAAAATGACCTAATTGATCATCCAATGACACAAACACACCTATTGGATGCACAAGATTGGTTAAAAACCCTAGTTGGACAAGAACATGCATAGGGAGGACGAAAATGACCTTAGTGATCATCCAATGACACTAATGAACTTATTGGATGCACAAGATTGGTTAAAAACCCTAATTGGACAAGAATAAGCCTAGGGAGGACGAAAATGACCTAATTGATCATCCAATGACACAAACACACCTATTGGATGCACAAGATTGGTTAAAAACCCTAATTGGACAAGAATATGCCTAGGGAGGACGAAAATGACCTAATTGATCATCCAATGACACAAACACACCTATTGGATGCACAAGATTGGTTAAAAACCCTAATTGGACAAGAATATGCCTAGGGAGGACGAATATGACCTAAATGTTAATCCAATAACACAAATGAACTTATTGGATGCAAAAGATTGGTTAAAAACCCTAATTGGACAACAATAAGCCTAGGGAGAACGAAAATGACCTAAATCTTAATCCAATGACACAACTCAACTTATTGGATGCACAAGATTGGTTAAAAACCCTAATTGGACAAGAATAAGCCTAGGGAGGACGAAAATGACCTAATTGATCATCCAATGACACAAACACACCTATTGGATGCACAAGATTGGTTAAAAACCCTAATTGAACAAGAATATGCATAGGGAGGACGAAAATGACCTAAATATTAATTCAATGACACAAACAAACTTATTGGATGCACAAGATTGGTTAAAAACCCTAATTGGACAAGAATAAGCCTAGGGAGGACGAAAATGACCTAATTGATCATCCAATGACACAAACACACCTATTGGATGCACAAGATTGGTTAAAAACCCTAATTGGACAAGAATAAGCCTAGGGAGGACGAAAATGACCAAATTGATCATCCAATGACACAAACACACCTATTGGATGCACAAGATTGATTAAAAACCCTAACTGGACAAGAATATGCCTAGGGAGGACGAAAATGACCTAATTGATCATCCAATGACACAAACACACCTATTGGATGCACAAGATTGGTTAAAAACCCTAATTGGACAAGAATATGCCTAGGGAGGACGAATATGACCTAAATGTTAATCCAATAACACAAATGAACTTATTGGATGCACAAGATTGGTTAAAAACCCTAATTGGACAAGAATAAGCCTAGGGAGAACGAAAATGACCTAAATGTTAATCCAATGACACAACTCAACTTATTGGATGCACAAGATTGGTTAAAAACCCTAATTGGACAAGAATAAGCCTAGGGAGGACGAAAATGACACAAATGAACTTATTGGATGCACAAGATTGGTTAAAAACCCTAATTGGACAAGAATAAGCCTAGGGAGGACGAAAATGACCTAATTGATCATCCAATGACACAAACACACCTATTGGATGCACAAGATTGGTTAAAAACCCTAATTGGACAAGAATATGCCTAGGGAGGACGAAAATGACCTAAATGTTAATCCAATGACACAAATGAACTTATTGGAACCACAAGATTGCTTAAAAACCATAATTGGACAATAATAAGCCTAAGGAGGACGAAAATGACCTAATTGATCATCCAATGACACAAACACACCTATTGGATGCACAAGACTGGTTAAAAACCCTAATTGGACAAGAATATGCCTAGGGAGGACGAAAATGACCTAAATATTAATTCAATGACACAAAAAAAGTTATTGGATGCACAAGATTGGTTAAAAACCCTAATTGGACAAGAATAAGCCTGAGGAGAACGAAAATCACCTAAATGTTAATCCAATGACACAACTCAACTTATTGGATGCACAAGATTGGTTAAAACCCCTAATTGGACAAGAATATGCCTAGGGAGGACAAAAATGACCTAATTGATCATCCAATAATTCAAACACACCTATTGGATGCACAAGATTGGTTAAAAACCCTAGTTGGACAAGAACATGCCTAGGGAGGACGAAAATGACCTAATTGATCATCCAATGACACTAATGAACTTATTGGATGCACAAGATTGGTTAAAAACCCTAATTGGACAAGAATAAGCCTAGGGAGGACGAAAATGACCTAATTGATGATCCAATGACACAAACACACCTATTGGATGCACAAGATTGGTTAAAAACCCTAACTGGACAAGAATATGCCTAGGTAGGACGAAAATGACCTAATTGATCATCCAATGACACAAACACACCTATTGGATGCACAAGATTGGTTAAAAACCCTAATTGGACAAGAATATGCCTAGGGAGGACGTAAGTGACCTAATTGATCATCCAATGACACAAACACACCTATTGGATGCACAAGATTGGTTAAAAACCCTAATTGGACAAGAATATGCCTAGGGAAGACGAATATGACCTAAATGTTAATCCAATAACACAAATGAACTTATTGGATGCACAAGATTGGTTAAAAACCCTAATTGGACAAGAATAAGCCTAGGGAGGACGAAAATGACCAAATTGATCATCCAATGACACAAACACACCTATTGGATGCACAAGATTGGTTAAAAACCCTAATTGGACAAGAATATGTCTAGGGAGGACGAAAATGACCTAAATATTAATTCAATGAAACAAACAAACTTATTGGATGCACAAGATTGGTTAAAAACCCTAATTGGACAAGAATAAGCCTAGGGAGGATGAAAATGACCTAATTGATCATCCAATGACACAAACACACCTATTGGATGCACAAGATTGGTTAAAAACCCTAGTTGGACAAGAACATGCCTATGGAGGACGAAAATGACCTAATTGATCATCCAATGACACTAATGAACTTATTGGATGCACAAGATTGGATAAAAACACTAATTGGACAAGAGTAAGCCTAGGGAGGACGAAAATGACCTAATTGATCATCCAATGACACAAACACACCTATTGGATGCACAAGATTGG
This sequence comes from Cicer pinnatifidum, assembly GCA_037974775.1. Taxonomy (NCBI): domain Eukaryota; kingdom Viridiplantae; phylum Streptophyta; class Magnoliopsida; order Fabales; family Fabaceae; genus Cicer; species Cicer pinnatifidum. Next base: position 1,327 of record JBBPBR010002107.1, on the reverse strand, counting down.
TTAAAAACCTTAACTGGACAAGAATATGCCTAGGGAGGACGAAAATGACCTAATTGATCATCCAATGACACAAACACACCTATTGGATGCACAAGATTGGTTAAAAACCCTAATTGGACAAGAATATGCCTAGGGAGGACGAATATGACCTAAATGTTAATCCAATAACACAAATGAACTTATTGGATGCACAAGATTGGTTATAAACCCTAATTGGACAAGAATAAGCCTAGGGATAACGAAAATGATCTAAATGTTAATCCAATGACATAACTCAACTTATTGGATGCACAAGATTGGTTAAAAACCCTAATTGGACAAGAATAAGCCTAGGGAGGACGAAAATGACCTAATTGATCATCCAATGACACAAATGAACTTATTGGATGCACAAGATTGGTTAAAAACCCTAATTGGACAAGAATAAGCCTATGGAGGACGAAAATGACCTAATTGATCATCCAATGACACAAACACACCTATTGGATGCACAAGATTGGTTAAAACCCTAATTGGACAAGAATATGCCTAGGGAGGACGAAAATGACCTAAATGTTCATCCAATGACACAAATGAACTTATTTGATGCACAAGATTGCTTAAAAACCCTAATTGGACAAGAATAAGCCTAGGGAGGACAAAAATGACCTAATTGATCATCCAATGACACAAAGACACCTACTGGATGCACAAGATTGGTTAAAAACCCTAATTGGACAAGAATATGACTAGGGAGGACGAAAATGACCTAAATATTAATTCAATGACACAAACAAAGTTATTGGATGCACAAGATTGGTTTAAAACCCTAATTGGACAAGAATAAGCCTAGGTAGAACGAAAATGACCTAAATGTTAATCCAATGACACAACTCAACTTATTGGATGCACAAGATTGGTTAAAAACCCTAACTGGACAAGAATATGCCTAGGTAGGACGAAAATGACCTAATTGATCATCCAATGACACAAACAAACCTATTGGATGCACAAGATTGGTTAAAAACCCTAATTGGACAAGAATATGCCTAGGGAGGACGAAAGTGACCTAATTGATCATCCAATGACACAAACACACCTATTGGATGCACAAGATTGGTTAAAAACCCTAATTGGACAAGAATATGCCTAGGGAAGACGAATATGACCTAAATGTTATTCCAATAACACAAATGAACTTATTGGATGCACAAGATTGGTTAAAAACCCTAATTGGACAAGAATAAGCCTAGGGAGGACGAAAATGACCAAATTGATCATCCAATGACACAAACACACCTATTGGATGCACAAGATTGGTTAAAAACCCTAATTGGACAAGAATATG
>JBBPBR010002106.1:0-13772 GCA_037974775.1 Cicer pinnatifidum | reverse complement strand
GCACAAGATTGGTTAAAAACCCTAATTGGACAAGAATATGCCTAGGGAGGACGAAAATGACCTAAATGTTAATCCAATGACACAAATGAACTTATTGGATGCACAAGATTGGTTTAAAACCCTAATTGGACAAGAATAAGCCTAGGGAGGGCGAAAATGACCTAATTGATCATCCAATGACACAAACACACCTATTGGATGCACAATGATTGGTTAAAAACCCTAATTGGACAAGAATATGCCTAGGGAGGACGAAAATGACCTAAATATTAATTCAATGACACAAACAAAGTTATTGGATGCACAAAATTGGTTAAAAACCCGAATTGGACAAGAATATGCCTAGGGAGGACGAAAATGACCTAAATCTTAATTCAATGACACACAAAAAGTTATTGGATGCACAAGATTGGTTAAAAACCCTAATTGGACAAGAATAAGCCTAGGGAGGACGAAAATGACCTAATTGATCATCCAATGACACAAACACACCTATTGGAAGCACAAGATTGGTTAAAAACCCTAATTGGACAAGAATATGCCTAGGGAGGACGAAAATGACCTAAATGTTAATCCAATGACACAAATGAACTAATCGGATGCACAAGAATGGTTAAAAACCCTAATTGGACAAGAATAAGCCTAGGGAGGGCGAAAACGATCTAATTGATCATCCAATGACACAAACACACCTATTGGATGCACAATGATTGGTTAAAAACCCTAATTGGACAAGAATATGCCTAGGGAGGACGAAAATGACCTAAATATTAATTCAATGACACAAACAAAGTTATTGGATGCACAAGATTGGTTAAAAACCCTAATTGGACAAGAATAAGCCTAGGGAGGACGTAAATGACCTAATTATCATCCAATGACACAAATGAACGTATTGGATGCACAAGATTAGTTAAAAACCCTAATTGGACAAGAATATGCCTAGGGAGGACGAAAATAACCTAATTGATCATCCAATGACACAAACACACCTATTGGATGCACAAGATTGGTTAAAAACCCTAATTGGACAAGAATATGCCTAGGGAGGACGAAAATGACCTAATTGATCATCCAATGACACAAATGAACGTCTTGGATGCACAAGATTAGTTAAAAACCCTAATTGGACAAGAATATGCCTAGGGAGGACAAAAATAACCTAATTGATCATCCAATGACACAAACACACCTATTGGATGCACAAGATTGGTTAAAAACCCTAATTGGACAAGAATATGCCTAGGGAGGACGAAAATGACCTAATTGATCATCCAATGACATAAACACACCTATTGGATACACAAGATTGGTTAAAAACCCTAATTGGACAAGAATAAGCCTAGGGAGGACGAAAATGAGCTAAATGTTAATCTAATGACACAACTCAACTTATTGGATGCACAAGATTGGTTAAAAACCCTAATTGGACAAGAATAAGCCTAGGGAGGACGAAAATGACCTAATTGATCATCCAATGACACAAACACACCTATTGGATGCACAAGATTGGTTAAAAACCCTAATTGGACAAGAATAAGCCTAGGGAGGACGAAAATGACGTAATTGATCATCCAATGACACAAACACACCTATTGGATGCACAAGATTGGTTAAAAACCCAAATTGGACAAGAATAAGCATAGAAAGGACGAAAATGACCTAATTGATCATCCAATGACACAAACACACCTATTGGATGCACAAGATTGGTTAAAAACCCTAATTGGACAAGAATATGCCTAGGGAGGACGAAAATGACCTAAATGTTAATCCAATGACACAAATGAAATTATTAGATGTACAAGATTGGTTAAAAACCCTAATTGGACAAGAATAAGCCTAGGGAGGACGAAAATGACCTAATTGATCATCCAATGACACAAACACACCTATTGGATGCACAAGATTGGTTAAAAACCCTAATTGGACAAGAATATGCCTAGGGAGGACGAAAATGACCTAAATATTAATTCAATGACACAAACAAAGTTATTGGATGCACAAGATTGGTTAAAAACCCTAATTGGACAAGAATAAGTCTAGGGAGGACGAAAATGACCTAATTGATCATCCAATGACACAAACACACCTATTGGATACACGAGATTGGTTAAAAACCCTAATTGGACAAGAATATGCCTAGGGAGGACGAAAATGACCTAAATATTAATTCAATGACACAAACAAAGTTATTGGATGCACAAGATTGGTTAAAAACCCTAATTGGACAAGAATAAGCCTAGGGAGGACGAAAATGACCTAATTGATCATCCAATGACACAAACACACCTATTGGATGCACAAGATTGGTTAAAAACCCTAATTGGACAAGAATATGCCTAATGAGGACGAAAATGACCTAAATATTAATTCAACGACACAAACAAAGTTATTGGATGCACAAGATTGGTTAAAAACCCTAATTGGACAAGAATAAGCCTAGGGAGGACGAAAATGACCTAATTGATCATCCAATGACACAAACACACCTATTGGATGCACAAGATTGGTTAAAAACCCTAATTGGACAAGAATATGCCTAGGGAGGACGAAAATGACCTAAATATTAATTCAATGACACAAACAAAGTTATTGGATGCACAAGATTGGTTAAAAACCCTAATTGGACAAGAATAAGCCTAGGAATGACGAAAATGGCCTAATTGATCATCCAATGACACAAACACACCTATTGGATGCACAAGATTGGTTAAAAACCCTAATTGGACAAGAATATGCCTAGGGAGGACGAAAATGACCTAAATATTAATTCAATGACACAAACACACCTATTGGATGCACAAGATTGGTTAAAAACCCTAATTGGACAAGAATAAGCCTAGGGAGGACGAAAATGACCTAATTGATCATCCAATGACACAAACACACCAATTGGATGCACAAGATTGGTTAAAAACCCTAATTGGACAACAATATGCCTAGGGAGGACGAAAATGACCTAAATATTAATTCGATGACACAACTCAACTTATTGGATGCACAAGATTGGTTAAAAACCCTAATTGGATAAGAATATGCCTAGGGAGGACGAAAATGAGCTAAATGTTAGTCCAATGACACAAATGAACTTATTGGATGCACAAGATTGGTTAAAAACCCTAATTGGACAAGAATAAGCCTAGGGAGGACGAAAATGACCTAATTGATCATGCAATGACACAAACACACCTATTGGATGCACAAGATTGGTTAAAAACCTTAATTGGACAAGAATATGCCTAGGGAGGACGAAAATGACCTAAATATTAATTCAATGACACAAACAAAGTTATTGGATGCACAAGATTGGTTAAAAACCCTAATTGGACAAGAATAAGCCTAGGGAGGACGAAAATGACCAAATTGATCATCCAATTACTCAAACACACCTATTGGATGCACAAGATTGGTTAAAAACCCTAATTGGACAAGAATTAGCCTAGGGAGGAAGAAAATGACCTAATATATCATCCAATGACACAAACACACCTATTCGATGCACAAGATTGGTTAAAACCCTAATTGGACAAGAATAAGCCTAGGGAGGACGAAAATGACCTAATTGATCATCCAATGACACAAACACACCTATTGGATGCACAAGATTGGTTAATAACCCTAATTAGACAAGAATAAGCCTAGGGAGGACGAAAATGACCTAATTGATCATCCAATGACAGAAACACACCTATTGGATGCACAAGATTGGTTAAAAACCCTAATTGGACAAGAATATGCCTAGGGAGGACGAAAATGACCTAAATATTAATTCAATGACACAAACAAAGTTATTGGATGCACAAGATTGGTTAAAAACCCTAATTGGACAAGAATAAGCCTAGGGAGGACGAAAATGACCAAATTGATCATCCAATGACACAAACACACCTATTGGAAGCACAAGATTGGTTAAAAACCCTAATTGGACAAGAATATGCCTAGGGTGGACGAAAATGACCTAAATGTTAATCCAATGACACAAATGAACTTATTGGATGCACAAGATTGGTTAAAAACCCTAATTGGACAAGAATAAGCCTAAGGAGGGCGAAAATGACCTAATTGATCATCCAATGACACAAACACACCTATTGGATGCACAAGATTGGTTAAAAACCCTAATTGGACAAGAATATGCCTAGGGAGGACGAAAATGACCTAAATATTAATTCAATGACACAAACAAAGTTATTGGATGCACAAGATTGGTTAAAAACCCTAATTGGACAAGAATAAGCCTAGGGAGGACGAAAATGACCTAATTGATCATCCAATGACACAAACACACCTATTGGATGCTAAAGATTGGTTAAAAACCCTAATTGGACAAGAATATGCCTAGGGAGGAAGAAAATGACCTAAATATTAATTCAATGACACAATCAAAGTTATTGGATGCACAAGATTGGTTAAAAACCCAAATTGGACAAGAATAAGCTTAGGGAGGACGAAAATGACCTAATTGATCATCCAATGACACAAACACACCTATTGGATGCACAAGATTGGTTAAAAACCCTAATTGGACAAGAATAAGCCTAGGGAGGACGAAAATGACCTAATAGATCATCCATTGCCATAAACACACCTATTGGATGAACAAGATTGGTTAAAAACCCTAATTGGACAAGAATATGCCTAGGGAGGACGAAAATGACCTAATTGATCATCCAATGACACAAACACACCTATTGGATGCACAAGATTGGTTAAAAACCCTAATTGGACAAGAATATGCCTAGGGAGGACGAAAATGACCTAAATGTTAATCCGATGACACAAATGAACTAATTAGATGTACAAGATTGGTTAAAAACCCTAATTGGACAAGAATAAGCCTAGGGAGGACGAAAATGACCTAATTGATCATCCAATGACACAAACACACCTATTGGATGCACAAGATTGGTTAAAAACCCTAATTGGACAAGAATATGCCTAGGGAGGACGAAAATGACCTAAATATTAATTCAATGACACAAACAAAGTTATTGGATGCACAAGATTGGTTAAAAACCCTAATTGGACAAGAATAAGCCTAGGGAGGACGTAAATGACCTAATTGATCATCCAATGACACAAACCCGCTTATTGGATGCACAAGATTGGTTAAAAACCATAATTGGACAAGAATATGCCTAGGGAGGACGAAAATGACCTAAATATTAATTCAATTACACAAACAAACTTATCGGATGCACAAGATTGGTTAAAAACCCTAATTGGACAAGAATAAGCCTAGGGAGGACGAAAATAACCTAATTGATCATCCAATGACACAAACACACCTATTGGATGCACAAGATTGGTTAAAAACCCTAATTGGACAAGAATATGCCTAGGGAGGACGAAAATGACCTAAATGTTAATCCAATGACACAAATGAACTTATTGGATGCACAAGATTGTTTCAAAACCCTAATTGGACAAGAATAAGCCTAGGGAGGATCAAAATGACGTAATTGATCATCCAATTACACAAACACACCCATTGGATGCACAAGATTGGTTAAAACCCCTAATTGGGCAAGAATAAGCCTATGGAGGATCAAAATGACGTAATTGATCATCCCATGACACAAACACACCTATTGGATTCACAAGATTGGTTAAAAACCCTAATTGGACAAGAATAAGCCTAGGGAGGACGAAAATGACCAAATTGATCATCCAATGACAAAAACAAACCTATTGGATGCACAAGATTGGTTAAAAACCCTAATTGAACAAGAATATGCCTAAGGAGGACGAAAATGACCTAAATGTTAATCCAATGACACAAATGAACTTATTGGATGCACAAGATTGGTTAAAAACCCTAATTGGACAAGAATAAGCCTAGGGAGGACGAAAATGACATAATTGATCATCCAATGACACAAACACACCTATTGGATGCACAAGATTGGTTAAAAACCCTAATTGGACAATAATAAGCCTAGTGAGGACGAAAATGACCTAATTGATCATCCAATGACACAAACACACCTATTGGAAGCACAAGATTGGTTAAAAACCCTAGTTGGACAAGAATATGCCTAGGGAGGACGAAAATGACCTAATTGATCATCCAATGACACAAATGAACTTATTGGATGCACAAGATTTGTTAAAAACCCTAATTGGACAAGAATAAGCCTAGGGAGGACGAAAATGACCTAATTGATCATCCAATGACACAAATGAACTTATTGGATGCACTAGTTTGGTTAAAAACCCTAATTGGACAAGAATAAGCATAGAAAGGACGAAAATGACCTAATTGATCATCCAATGACACAAACACACCTATTGGATGCACAAGATTGGATAAAAACCCTAATTGGACAAGAATATGCCTAGGGAGGACGAAAATGACCTAAATGTTAATCCAATGAGACAAATGAACTTATTGGATGCACAAGATTGGTTAAAAACCCTAATTGGACAAGAATAAGCCTAGGGAGGACGAAAATGACCTAATTGATCATCCAATGACACAAACACACCTATTGGATGCACAAGTTTGGTTAAAAACCCTAATTGGACAAGAATAAGCGTAGAAAGGAAGAAAATGACCTAATTGATAATCCAATGACACAAACACACCTATTGGATGCACAAGATTGGTTAAAAACCCTAGTTGGATAAGAATATGCATAGGGAGGACGAAAATGACCTAATTGATCATCCAATGACACAAATGAACTTATTGGATGCACAAGTTTGGTTAAAAACCCTAATTGGACAAGAACAAGCATAGAAAGGACGAAAATGACCTAATTGATCATCCAATGACACAAACACACCTATTGGATGCACAAGATTGGTTAAAAACCCTAATTGGACAAGAATATGCCTAGGGAGGACGAAAATGACCTAAATGTTAATCCAATGACACAAATGAACTTATTGGATGCACAAGATTGGTTAAAAACCCTAATTGGACAAGAATAAGCCTAGGAATGACGAAAATGACCTAATTGATCATCCAATGACACAAACACACCTAATGGATGCACAAGATTGGTTAAAAAACCCTAATTGGACAAGAATATGCCTAGGGAGGACGAAAAATGACCTAAATGTTAATCCAAAGACACAAATGAACTTATTGGATGCACAAGATTGGTTAAAAACCCTAATTGGACAAGAATAAGCATAGGGAGGGCGAAAACGACCTAATTGATCATCCAATGACACAAACACACCTATTGGATGCACAAGATTGGTTAAAAACCCTAATTGGACAAGAATATGCCTAGGGAGGACGAAAATGACCTAAATATTAATTCAATGACACAAACAAAGTTATTGGATGCACAAGATTGGTTAAAAACCCTAATTGGACAAGAATAAGCCTAGGGAGCACGAAAATGACCTAATTGATCATCCAATGACACAAACACACCTATTGGATGCAAAAGATTGGTTAAAAACCCTAATTGGACAAGATGATGCCTAGGGAGGACGAAAATGACCTAAATATTAATTCAATGACACAAACAAACTTATTGGATGCACAACTCAACTTATTGATCATCCAATGACACAAACACACCTATTGGATGCAAAAGTTTGGTTAAAAACCCTAATTGGACAAGAATATGCCTAGGGAGGACGAAAATGACCTAAATATTAATTCAATGACACAAACAAAGTTATTGGATGCACAAGATTGGTTAAAAACCCTAATTGGACAAGAATAAGCCTAGGGAGGACGAAAATGACCTAATTGATCATCCAATGACACAAACACACCTATTGGATGCAAAAGATTGGTTAAAAACCCTAATTGGACAAGAATATGCCTAGGGAGGACGAAAATGACCTAAATATTAATTCAATGACACAAATAAAGTTATTGGATGCACAATATTGGTTAAAAACCCTAATTGGACAAGAATAAGCCTAGGGAGGACAAAAAAGACCTAATTGATCATCCAATGAAACAAACACACCTATTGGATGCACAAGATTGGTTAAAAACCCTAATTGGACAAGAATAAGCCTAGGGAGGACGAAAATGACCTAATTGATCATCCAATGACACAAACACACCTATTGGATGTACAAGATTGGTTAAAAACCCTAATTGGACAAGAATAAGCCTAGGGAGGACGAAAATGACCTAATTGATCATCCAATGACACAAACACACCTATTGGATGCACAAGATTGGTTAGAAACCCTAATTGGACAAGAATAAGCATAGAAAGGACGAATATGACCTAATTGATCATCCTATGACACAAACACACCTATTGGATGCACAAGATTTGTTAAAAACCCTAATTGGACAAGAATATGCCTAGGGAGAACGAAAATGACATAAATGTTAATCCAATGACACAAATGAACTTATTGTATGCACAAGATTGGTTAAAAACCCTAATTGGACAAGAATAAGCCTAGCGAGGACGAAAATGACCTAATTGATCATCCAATGACACAAACACACCTATTGGAAGCACAAGATTGGTTAAAAACCCTAATTGGGCAAGAATAAGCCTAGGGAGGACGAAAATGACCTAATTGATCATCCAATGACACAAACACACCTATTGGAAGCACAAGATTGGTTAAAAACCCTAATTGGACAAGAATATGCCTAGGGAGGACGAAAATAACCTAATTGATCATCCAATGACACAAACACACCTATTGGATGCACAAGATTGGTTAAAAACCCTAATTGGACAAGAATATGCCTAGGGAGGACGAAAATGACCAAAATGTTAATCCAATGAGACAAATGAACTTATTGGATGCACAAGATTGGTTAAAAACCCTAATTGGACAAGAATAAGCAATGAAAGGACGAAAATGACCTAATTGATCATCCAATGACACAAACACACCTATTGGATGCACAAGATTGGTTAAAAACCCTAATTGGACAAGAATATGCCTAGGGAGGACGAAAATGACCTAAATGTTAATCCAATGACATAAATGAACTTATTGGATGCACAAGATTGGTTAAAAACCCTAATTGGACAAGAATAAGCCTAGGAAGGACGAAAATAACCTAATTGATCATCCAATGACACAAACACACCTATTGGATGCACAAGATTGGTTAAAAACCCTCATTGGACAAGAATATGCGATGGAGGACGAAAATGACCTAAATATTAATTCAATGACACAAACAAAGTTATTGGATGCACAAGATTGGTTAAAAACTCTAATTGGACAAGAAGAAGTCTAGGGAGGACGAAAATGACCTAATTGATCATCCAATGACACAAACACACCTATTGGATGCAATAGATTGGTTAAAAACCCTAGTTGAACAAGAATATGCCTAGGGAGGACGAAAATGACCTAATTGATCATCCAATGACACAAATGAACTTATTGGATGCACAAGATTTGTTAAAAACCCTAATTGGACAAGAATAAGCCTAGGGAGGACGAAAATGACCTAATTGATCATCCAATGACACAAACACACCTATTGGAAGCACAAGATTGGTTAAAAACCCTAGTTGGACAAGAATATTCCTAGAGAGGACGAAAATGACCTAATTGATCATCCAATGACACAAATGTACTTATTGGATGCACAAGATTGGTTAAAAACCCTAATTGGACAAGAATAAGCCTAGGGAGAACGAAAATGACCTAATTGATCATCCAATGACACAAACATACCTATTGGATGCACAAGATTGGTTAAAAACCCTAATTGGACAAGAATATGCCTAGGGAGGACGAAAATGACCTAAATATTAATTCAATGACACAAACAAAGTTATTGGATGCACAAGATTGGTTAAAAACCCTACTTGGACAAGAATATGCCTAGGGAGGACGAAAATGACCTAATTGATCATCCAATGACACAAACACACCTATTGGAAGCACAAGATTGGTTAAAAACCCTAATTGGACAAGAATATGCCTAGGGAGGACGAAAATGACCTAAATGTTAATCCAATGACACAAATGAACTTATTGGATGCACAAGATTGGTTAAAAACCCTAATTGGACAAGAATAAGCCTTGGGAGGACGAAAATGACCTAATTGATCATTCTATGACACAAACACACCTATTGGATGCACAAGACTGGTTAAAAACCCTAATTGGACAAGAATATGCCTAAGAAGGACGAAAATGACCTAATTGATCATCCAATGACATAAACACACTTATTGGAAGCACAAGATTGGTTAAAAACCCTAATTGGACAAGAATAAGCCTAGGGAGGACGAAAATGACCTAATTGATCATCCAATGACACAAACACACCTATTGGAAGCACAAGATTGGTTAAAAACCCTAATTGGACAAGAATATGCCTAGGGAGGACGAAAATGACCTAAATGTTAATCCAATGACACAAATGAACTTATTGGATGCACAAGATTCGTTAAAAACACTAATTGGACAAGAATAAGCCTAGGGAGGACGAAAATGACCTAATTGATCATCCAATGACACAAACACACCTATTGGATGCACAAGATTGGTTAAAAATCCTAATTGGACAAGAATATGCCTAGGGAGGACGAAAATGACCTAAATATTAATTCAATGACATAAACAAACTTATTGGATGCACAAGATTGGTTAAAAACCCTAATTGGACAAGAATATGCCTAGGGAGGACGAAAATGACCTAAATATTAATTCAATGACATAAACAAAGTTATAGGAAGCACAAGATTGGTTAAAAACACTAATTGGACAAGAATATGCCTAGGGAGGACGAAAATGACCTAATTGATCATCCAATGACACAAACACACCTATTGGATGCACAAGATTGGTTAAAAACCCTAATTGGACAAGAATAAGCCTAGGGAGGACGAAAATGACCTAATTGATCATATATTGCCACAAACACACCTATTGGATGCACAAGATTGGTTTAACACCGATTGGATGCACAAGATTGGTTAAAAACCCTAATTGGACAAGAATAAGCCTAGGGAGGACGAAAATAACCTAATTGATCATCCAATGACACAAACACACCTATTGGATGCACAAGATTGGTTAAAAACCCTAATTGGACAAGAATATGCCTAGGGAGGACGAAAATGACCTAAATGTTAATCCAATGACACAAATGCACATATTGGATGCACAAGATTGGTTAAAAACCCTAATTGGACAAGAATAAGCCTAGGGAGGACGAAAATGACCTAATTGATCATCCAATGACACAAACACACCTATTGGATGCACAAGATTGGTTAAAAATCCTAATTGGACAAGAATAAACCTAGGGAGGACGAAAATGACCTAATTGATCATCCAATGACGCAAACACACCTATTGGATGCACCATATTGGTTAAAAACCCTAATTGGACAAGAATAAGCCTAGGGAGGACGAAAATGACCTAATTGATCATCCAATGACACAAACACACCTATTGGAAGCACAAGATTGGTTAAAAACCCTAATTGGACAAGAATATGCCTAGGGAGGACGAAAATGACCTAAATGTTAATCCAATGACACAAATGAACTTATTGGATGCTCAAGATTGATTAAAAACCCTAATTGGACAAGAATAAGCCTAGGGAGGACGAAAATGACCTAATTGATCATCCAATGACACAAACACACCTATTGGAAGCACAAGATTGGTTAAAAACTCTAATTGGACAAGAATATGCCTAGGGAGGACGAAAATGACCTAAATATTAATTCAATGACACAAACAAACTTATTGGATGCACAAGATTGGTTAAAAACCCTAATTGGACAAGAATAAGCCTAGGGAGGACGAAAATGACCTAATTGATCATCCAATGACACAAACACACCTATTGGATGCACAAGATTGGTTAAAAACCCTAATTGGACAAGAATATGCCTAGGGAGGACGAAAATGACCTAAATGTTAATCCAATGACACAAACGAACTTATGGGATGCACAAGATTGGTTAAAAATCCTAATTGGACAAGAATAAGCCTAGGGAGGACGAAAATGACCTAATTGCTAATCCAATGACACAACTCAACTTATTGGATGCACAAGATTGGTTAAAAACCCTAATTGGGCAAGAATAAGCCTAGGGAGGACGAAAATGACCTAATTGATCATCCAATGACACAAACACACCTATTGGATGCACTAGATTGGTTAAAAACCCTAATTGGACAAGAATATGCCTAGGGAGGACGAAAATAACCTAATTGATCATCCAATGAAACAAACACACCTATTGGATGCACAAGATTGGTTAAAAACCCTAATTGGACAAGAATAAGCCTAGGGAGGACGAAAATGAACAAATTGATCATCCATTGCCACAAACACACCTATTGGATGCACAAGATTGGTTAAAAACCCTAATTGGACAAGAATATGCCTAGGGAGGACGAAAATGACCTAATTGATCATCCAATAACACAAACACACCTATTGGATGCACAAGATTGGTTAAAAACCCTAATTGGACAAGAATATGCCTAGGGAGGACGAAAATGACCTAAATATTAATTCAATGACATAAACAAATTTGTTGGATGCACAAGATTTGTTAAAAACCCTAATTGGACAAGAATAAGCCTACGGAGGACGAAAATGACCTACTTGATCATCCAATGACACAAACACACCTATTGGAAGCACAAGATTGGTTAAAAACCCTAATTGGACAAGAATATGCCTAGGGAGGACGAAAATGACCTAAATGTTAATCCAATGACACAAATGAACTTATTGGATGCACAAGATTGGTTTAAAACCCTAATTGGACAAGAATAAGCCTAGGGAGGGCGAAAATGACCTAATTGATCATCCAATGACACAAACACACCTATTGGATGCACAATGATTGGTTAAAAACCCAAATTGGACAAGAATATGCATAGGGAGGACGAAAATGACCTAAATATTAATTCAATGAAACAAACAAAGTTATTGGATGCACAAGATTGGTTAAAAACCCTAATTGGACAAGAATATGCCTAGGGAGGACGAAAATGACCTAAATATTAATTCAATGACACAAACAAAGTTATTGGATGCACAAGATTGGTTAAAAACCCTAATTGGACAAGAATAAGCCTAGGGAGGACGAAAATGACCTAATTGATCATCCAATGACACAAACACACCTATTGGAAGCACAAGATTGGTTAAAAACCCTAATTGGACAAGAATATGCCTAGGGAGGACGAAAATGACCTAAATGTTAATCCAATGACACAAATGAACTTATTGGATGCACAAGATTGGTTAAAAACCCTAATTGGACAAGAATAAGCAAAGAAAGGTCGAAAATGACCTAATTGATCATCCAATGACACAAACACACCTATTGGATGCACAAGATTGGTTAAAAACCCTAATTGGACAAGAATATGCCTAGGGAGGACGAAAATGACCTAAATGTTAATCCAATGACATAAATGAACTTATTGGATGCACAAGATTGGTTTAAAACCCTAATTGGACATGAAAAAGCCTAGGGAGGGCGAAAATGACCTAATTGATCATCCAATGACACAAACACACCTATTGGATGCACAATGATTGGTTAAAAACTCTAATTGGACAAGAATAAGCCTAGGGAGGACGAAAATGAACAAATTGATCATCCATTGCCACAAACACACCTATTGGATGCACAAGATTGGTTAAAAACCCTAATTGGACAAGAATATGCCTAGGGAGGACGAAAATGACCTAATTGATCATCCAACGACACAAACACACCTATTGGATGCACAAGATTGGTTAAAAACCCTAATTGGACAAGAATATGCCTAGGGAGGACGAAAATGACCTAAATATTAATTCAATGACATAAACAAA
>JBBPBR010002105.1:0-13773 GCA_037974775.1 Cicer pinnatifidum | reverse complement strand
GGCTTATTTTTGTCCAACTAGGGTTTTTAACCAATCTTGTGCATCCAATAAGTTCATTTGTGTCATTGGATGATCAATTAGGTCATTTTTGTCCTCCCTAGGCTTATTCTTGTCCAACTAGGGTTTTTAACCAATCTTGTGCATCCAATAAGTTTGTTTGTGTCATTGAATTAATATTTAGGTCATTTTCGTCCTCCCTAGGCATATTCTTGTCCAATTATGGTTTTTAACCAATCTTGTGGATCCAATAGGTGTGTTTGTGTGATTGGATGATCAATTAGGTCATTTTCGTCCTCCCTAGGCTTATTCTTGTCCAATTAGGGTTTTTAACCAATCTTGTGCATCCAATAAGTTCATTAGTGTCATTGGATGACCAATTAGGTCATTTTCGTCCTCACTAGGCATGTTCATGTCCAACTAGGGTTTTTAACCAATTTTGTGCATCCAATAGGTGTGTTTGTGTCATTGGATGATCAATTAGGTAATTTTCGTCCTCCCTAGGCTTATTCTTGTCCAATTAGGGTTTTTAACCAATCTTGTGCATCCAATAAGTTGAGTTGTGTCATTGGATTAACATTGAGATCATTTTCGTTCTGCCTAGGCTTATTCTTGTCCAATTAGGGTTTTTAACCAATCTTGTGCATCCAATAAGTTCATTTGTGTCATTGGATTAACATTTAGGTCATTTTCGTCCTCCCTAGGTATATTCTTGTCCAATTAGGGTTTTTAACCAATCTTGTGCATCCAATAGGTGTGTTTGTGTCATTGGATGATCAATTTAGGTCATTTTCGTCCTCCCTAGACATATTCTTGTCGAATTAGGGTTTTTAACCAATCTTGTGCATCCAATAGGTGTGTTTGTTGCAATGGACGATCAATTAGGTCATTTTCGTCCTCCCTAGGCTTATTCTTATCCAATTAGGGTTTTTAACCAATCTTGTGCCTCCAATAGGTGTGTTTGTGTCATTGGATAATCAATTAGGTCATTTTCGTCCTCCCTAGGCTTATTCTTGTCCAATTAGGGTTTTTAACCAATCTTGTGCATCCAATAGGTGTGTTTGTGTCATTGGATGATCAGTTAGGTCATTTTCGTCCTCCCTAGGCTTATTCTTGTCCAATTAGGGTTTTTAACCAATCTTGTGCATCCGATAAGTTTGTTTGCGTCATTGAATTAATATTTAGGTCATTATCGTCCTCCCTAGGCATATTCTCTTCGAATTAGGGTTTTTAACCAATCTTGTGCATCCAATAGGTGTGTTTGTGTCATTGGATGATCAATTAGGTCATTTTCGTCCTCCCTAGGCTTATTCTTGTCCAATTAGGGTTTTTAACCAATCTTGTGCATCCAATAAGTTCATTTGTGTCATTGGATTAACATTTAGGTCATTTTCGTCCTCAATAGGCATATTCTTGTCCAATTAGGGTTTTTAACCAATCTTGTGCATCCAATAGGTGTGTTTGTGGCAATGGATGACCAATTAGGTCATTTTCGTCCTCCCTAGGCTTATTCTTGTCCAATTAGGGTTTTTAACCAATCTTGTGCATCCAATAGGTGTGTTTGTGTCATTGGATGATCAATTAGGTCATTTTCGTCCTCCCTAGGCTTATTCTTGTCCAATTAGGGTTTTTAACCAATCTTGTGCATCCAATAGGTGTGTTTGTGTCATTGGATGATCAATTAGGTCATTTTCGTCCTCCCTAGGCTTATTCTTGTCCAATTAGGGTTTTTAACCAATCTTGTGCATCCAATAGGTGTGTTTGTGTCATTGGATGATCAATTAGGTCATTTTTGTCCTCCCTAGGCTTATTCTTGTCCAATTAGGGTTTTTAACCAATCTTGTGCATCAAATAAGTTCATTTGTGTCATTGGATGATCAATTAGGTCATTTTCGTCCTCCTTAGGCATATTCTTGTCCAACTAGGGTTTTTAACCAATCTTGTGCATCCAATAGGTGTGTTTGTGTCATTGGATGATCAATTAGGTCATTTTCGTCCTCCCTAGGCTTATTCTTGTCCAATTAGGGTTTTTAACCAATCTTGTGCATCCAATAGGTGTGTTTGTGTCATTGGATGATCAATTAGGTCATTTTCGTCCTCCCTAGGCTTATTCTTGCCCAATTAGGGTTTTTAACCAATCTTGTGCATCCAATAAGTTGAGTTGTGTCATTGGATTAGCATTTAGGTCATTTTCGTCCTCCCTAGGCTTATTCTTGTCCAATTAGGATTTTTAACCAATCTTGTGCATCCCATAAGTTCATTTGTGTCATTGGATTATCATTTAGGTCATTTTCGTCCTCCCTAGGCATATTCTTGTCCAATTAGGGTTTTTAACCAATCTTGTGCATCCAATAGGTGTGTTTGTGTCATTGGATGATCAATTAGGTCATTTACGTTCTCCCTACGCTTATTCTTGTCCAATTAGTGTTTTTAACCACTCTTGCGCATCCAATAAGTTGAGTTGTGTCATTGGATTAACATTTAGGTCATTTTCGTTCTCTTTAGGCTTATTCTTGTCCAATTAGGGTTTTTAACCAATCTTGTGCATCCAATAGGTGTGTTTGTGTCATTGGATGATCAATTAGGTCATTTTCGTCCTCCCTAGGCTTATTCTTGTCCAATTAGGGTTTTTAACCAATCTTGTGCATCCAATAACTTTGTTTGTGTCGTTGAATTAATATTTAGGTCATTTTCGTCCTCATTAGGCATATTCTTGTCCAATTAGGGTTTTTAACCAATCTTGTGCATCCAATAGGTGTGTTTGTGTCATTGGATGATCAATTAGGTCATTTTCGTCCTCCCTAGGCTTATTCTTGTCCAATTAGGGTTTTTAACCAATCTTGTGCATCCAATAACTTTGTTTGTGTCATTGAATTAATATTTAGGTCATTTTCGTCCTCCCTAGGCATATTCTTGTCCAATTAGGGTTTTTAACCAATCTTGTGCATCCAATAGGTGTGTTTGTGTCATTGGATGATCAATTAGGTCATTTTCGTCCTCCCTAGGCTTATTCTTGTCCAATTAGGGTTTTTAACCAATCTTGTGCATCCAATAGGTGTGTTTGTGTCATTGGATGATCAATTAGGCCATTTTCGTCCTCCCAAGGCATATTCTTGTCCAATTAGGGTTTTTAACGAATCTTGTTCATCCAATAGGTGTTTTTGTGTCATTGGATGATCAATTAGGTTATTTTCGTCCTCCCTAGGCATATTCTTGTCCAATTAGAATTTTTAACCAATCTTGTGCATCCAATAGGTGTGTTTGTGTCATTGGATGATCAATTAAGTCATTTTCGTCCTCCCTAGGCTTATTCTTGTCCAATTAGGGTTTTTAACCAATCTTGTGCATCTAATAGGTGTGTTTGTGTCATTGGATGATCAATTAGGTCATTTTCGTCCTCCCTAGGCTTATTCTTGTCCAATTAGGGTTTTTAACCAATCTTGTGCATCCAATATGTGTGTTTGTGTCATTGGATGATCAATTAGGTCATTTTCATCCTACCTAGACTTATTCTTGTCAAATTAGGGTTTTTAATCAATCTTGTGCATCCAATAGGTGTGTTTGTGTCATTGGATGATCAATTAGGTCATTTTCGTCCTCCCTAGGCTTATTCTTGTCTAATTAGGGTTTTTAACCAATCTTGTGCATCCAATAGGTGTGTTTGTGTCATTGGATGATCAATTAGGTCATTTTCGTCCTCCCTAGACTTATTCTTGTCAAATTAGGGTTTTTAACCAATCTTGTGCATCCTATAACTTTGCTTGTGTCATTGAATTAATATTTAGGTCATTTTCGTCCTCCCTAGGCATATTCTTGTCCAATTAGGGTTTTTAACCAATCTTGTGCATCCAATAGGTGTGTTTGTGTCATTGGATGATCAATTAGGTCATTTTCGTCCTCCCTAGGCTTATTCTTGTCCAATTAGGGTTTTTAACCAATCTTGTGCATCCAATAAGTTCATTAGTGTCATTGGATGATCACTAAGGTCATTTTCGTCCTCCCTATGCATGTTCTTGTCCAACTAGGGTTTTTAACCAATCTTGTGCATCCAATAGGTGTGTTTGTGTCATTGGATGATCAATTAGGTCATTTTCGTCCTCCCTAGGCTTATTCTTGTCCAATTAGGGTTTTTAACCAATCTTGTGCATCCAATAAGTTGAGTTGTGTCATTGGATTAACATTTAGATCATTTTCGTTCTCCCAAGGCTTATTCTTGTCCAATTAGGGTTTTTAACCAATCTTGTGCATCCAATAGGTGTGTTTGTGTCATTGGATGATCAATTAGGTCATTTTCGTCCTCCCTAGGCTTATTCTTGTCCAATTAGGGTTTTTAACCAATCTTGTGCATCCAATAAGTTTGTTTGTGTCATTGGATTAACATTTAGGTCATTTTCATCCTCCCTAGGCATATTCTTGTCCAATTAGGGTTTTTAACCAATCTTGTGCATCCAATAGGTGTGTTTGTGTCATTGGATGATCAATTAGGTCATTTTCGTCCTCCCTAGGCTTATTCTTGTCCAATTAGGGTTTTTAACCAATCTTGTGCATCCAATAAGTTCATTTGTGTCATTGGATTAACATTTAGGTAATTTTCGTCCTCCCTAGGGATATTCTTGTCCAATTAGAGTTTTAGACCAATCTTGTGCATCCAATAGGTGTGTTTGTGTCATTGGATGATCAATTAGGTTATTTTCGTCCTCCCTAGGCTTATTCTTGTCCAATTAGGGTTTTTAACTAATCTTGTGCATCAAATAAGTTCATTTGTGTCATTGGATGATCAATTAGGTCATTTTCGTCCTCCCTAGGCATATTCTTGTCCAATTATGGTTTTTAACCAATCTTGTGCATCCAATAGGTGTGTTTGTGTCATTGGATGATCAATTAGGTCATTTTCGTCCTCCCTAGGCTTATTCTTGTCCAATTAGGGTTTTTAACCAATCTTGTGCATCCAATAGGTGTGTTTGTGTCATTGGATGATCAATTAGGTCATTTTCGTCCTCCCTAGGCTTATTCTTGTCCAATTAGGGTTTTTAACCAATCTTGTGCATCCGATAAGTTTGTTTGTGTCATTGAATTAATATTTAGGTCATTCTCGTCCTCCCTAGGCATATTCTTGTCCAATTAGGGTTTTTAACCAATCTTGTGCATCCAATAGGTGTGGTTGTCTCATTGGATTATCAAATAGGTCATTTACGTCCTCCCTAGGCATATTCTTGTCCAATTAGGGTTTTTAACCAATCTTGTGCATCCAATAGGTGTGTTTGTGTCATTGGATGATCAATTAGGTCATTTTCGTCCTCCCTAGGCTTATTCTTGTCCAATTAGGGTTTTTAACCAATCTTGTGCATCTAATAGGTGTGTTTGTGTCATTGGTTGATCAATTAGGTCATTTTCGTCGTCCCTAGCCTTATTCTTGTCCAATTAAGGTTTTTAACCAATCTTGTGCATCCGATAAGTTTGTTTGTGTCATTGAATTAATATTTAGGTCATTTTCATCCTCCCTAGGCATACTCTTGTCCAATTAGGGTTTTTAACCAATCTTGTGCATCCAATAGGTGTGTTTGTGTCATTGGATGATCAATTAGGTCATTTTCGTCCTCCCTAGGCTTATTCTTGTCCAATTAGGGTTTTTAACCAATCTTGTGCATCCAATAAGTTGAGTTGTGTCATTGGATTAACATATAGGTCATTTTCGTTCTCCCTAGGCTTATTCTTGTCCAATTAGGGTTTTTAACCAATCTTGTGCATCCAATAACTTTGTTTGTGTCATTGAATTAATATTTAGGTCATTTTCGTCCTCCCTAGGCATATTCTTGTCCAATTAGGGTTTTTAACCAATCTTGTGCATCCAATAGGTGTCTTTGTGTCATTGGATGATCAATTAGGTCATTTTTGTCCTCCCTAGGCTTATTCTTGTCCAATTAGGGTTTTTAAGCAATCTTGTGCATCAAATAAGTTCATTTGTGTCATTGGATTAACATTTAGGTCATTTTCGTCCTCCCTAGGCATATTCTTGTCCAATTAGGGTTTTAACCAATCTTGTGCATCCAATAGGTGTGGTTGTGTCATTGGATGATCAATTAGGTCATTTTCGTCCTCCATAGCCTTATTCTTGTCCAATTAGGGTTTTTAACCAATCTTGTGCATCCAATAAGTTCATTTGTGTCATTGGATGATCAATTAGGTCATTTTCGTCCTCCCTAGGCTTATTCTTGTCCAACTAGGGTTTTAAACCAATCTTGTGCCTCCAATAGGTGTGTTTGTGTCATTGGATGATCAATTAGGTCATTTTCGTCCTCCCTAGGCTTATTCTTGTCCAATTAGGGTTTTTAACCAATCTTGTGCATCCAATAAGTTGAGTTGTGTCATTGGATTAACATTTAGATCATTTTCGTTCTCCCTAGGCTTATTCTAGTCCAATTGGGGTTTTTAACCAATCTTGTGCATCCAATAAGTTGAGTTGTGTCATTGGATTAGTATTTAGGTCATTTTCGTCCTCCCTAGGCTTATTCTTGTCCAATTAGGGTTTTTAACCAATCTTGTGCATCCAATAGGTGTGTTTGTGTCATTGGATGATCAATTAGGTTATTTTCGTCCTCCCTAGGCTTATTCTTGTCCAATTAGGGTTTTTAACCCATCTTGTGCATCCAATAAGTTGAGTTATGTCATTGGATTAACATTTAGGTCATTTTCGTTCTCCCTAGGCTTATTCTTGTCCAATTAGGGTTTTTAACCAATCTTGTGCATCCAATAAGTTCATTTGTGTTATTGGATTAACATTTAGGTCATATTCGTCCTCCCTAGGCTATCGGATGCACAAATGAACTTATCGGATGCACAAGATTGGTTAAAAACCCTAATTGGACAAGAATAAGCCTAGGGTGGACGAAAATGACCTAATTGATCATCCAATGACACAAACACACCTATTGGATGCACAAGATTGGTTAAAAACCCTAATTGGACAAGAATATGCTTAGGGAGGACGAAAATGACCTAAATATTAATTGAATGACACAAACAAAGTTATTGGTTGCACAAGATTGGTTAAAAACCCTAATTGGACAAGAATAAGCCTAGGGAGGACGAAAATGACCTAATTGATCATCCAATGACACAAACACACCTATTGGATGCACAAGATTGGTTAAAAACCCTAATTGGACAAGAATAAGCCTAGGGATGACGAAAATGACGTAAATGTTAATCCAATGACACAACTCAACTTATTGGATGCACAAGATTGGTTAAAAACCCTAATTGGACTAGAATAAGCCTAGGGAGGACGAAAATGACCTAATTGATCATCCAATGACACAAACACACCTATTGGATGCACAAGATTGGTTAAAAACCCTAATTGGACAAGAATATGCCTAGGGAGAACGAAAATGACCTAAATGTTAATCCAATGATACAAACACACCTATTGGATGCACAAGATTGGTTAAAAACCCTAGTTGGACAAGAACATGCCTAGGGAGGACGAAAATGACCTAATTGATCATCCAATGACACTAATGAACTTATTGGATGCACAAGATTGGTTAAAAACCCTAATTGGACAAGAATAAGCCTAGGGAGGACGAAAATGACCTAATTGATCATCCAATGACACAAACACACCTATTGGATGCACAAGATTGGTTAAAAACCCTAATTGGACAAGAATATGCCTAGGGAGGACGAAAATGACCTAATTGATCATCCAATGACACAAACACACCTATTGGATGCACAAGATTGGTTGAAAACCATAATTGGACAATAATATGCTTAGGGAGGACGAAAATGACCTAAATATTAATTCAATGACACAAACAAACTTATTGGATGCACAAGATTGGTTAAAAACCCTAATTGGACAATAATATGCCTAGGGAGGACGAAAATGACCTAATTGATCATCCAATGACACAAACACACCTATTGGATGCACAAGATTGGTTAAAAACCCTAGTTGGACAAGAACATGCCTAGGGAGCACGAAAATGACCTAATTGATCATCCAATGACACTAATGAACTTATTGGATGCACAAGATTGGTTAAAAACCCTAATTGGACAATAATAAGCCTAGGGTGGACGAAAATGACCTAATTGATCTTCCAATGACACAAACACACCTATTGGATGCACAATATTGGTTAAAAACCGTAATTGGACAAGAATATGCCTAGGGAGGACGAAAATGACCTAATTGATCGTCCAATGACACTAACACACCTATTGGATGCACAAGATTGGTTAAAAACCCTAATTGGACAAGAATATGCCTACGGAGGACGAATATGACCTAAATGTTAATCCAATAACACAAATGAACTTATTGGATGCACAAGATTGGTTAAAAACCCTAATTGGACAAGAATAAGCCTAGGGAGAACGAAAATGACCTAAATGTTAATCCAATGACACAACTCAACTTATTGGATGCACAAGATTGGTTAAAATCCATAATTGGACAAGAATAAGCCTAGGGAGGACAAAAATGACCTAATTGATCATCCAATGACACAAACACACCTATTGGATGCACAAGATTGGTTAAAAACCCTAATTGGACAAGAATAAGCCTAGGGAGGACGAAAATGACCTAATTGATCATCCAATGACACAAACACACCTATTGGATGCACAAGATTGGTTAAAAACCCTAATTGGACAAGAATATGCCTAGGGAGGACGAAAATGACCTAATTGATCATCCAATGACACAAACACACCTATTGGATGAACAAGATTGGTTAAAAACCCTAACTGGACAAGAATATGCCTAGGGAGGACAAAAATGACCTAATTGATCATCCAATGACACAAATGAACTTATTGGATGCACAAGATTGGTTAAAAACCCTAATTGGACAAGAATAAGCCTAGGGAGGACAAAAATGACCTAATTGATCATCCAATGACACAAACACACCTATTGGATGCACAAGATTGGTTAAAAACCCTAATTGGACAAGAATAAGCCTAGGGAGGACGAAAATGACCTAATTGATCATCCAAGGACACAAACACACCTATTGGATGCACAAGATTGGTTAAAAACCCTAATTGGACAAGAATAAGCCTAGGGAGGACGAAAATGACCTAATTGATCATCTAATGACACAAATGAACTTATTGGATGCACAAGATTGGTTAAAAACCCTAGTTGGACAAGAATATGCCTAGGGAGGACGAAAATAACCTAAATGATCATCCAATGACAGAAATGAACTTATTGGATGCACAAGATTTGTTAAAAACCCTAATTGGACAAGAATAAGCCTAGGGAGGACGAAAATGACCTAATTGATCATCCAATGACACAAACACACCTATTGGATGCACAAGATTGGTTAAAAACCCTAATTGGACAAGAATAAGCCTAGGGAGGACGAAAATGACCTAATTGATCATCCAATGACACAAACACACCTATTGGATGCACAAGATTGGTTAAAAACCCTAATTGGACAAGAATAAGCCTAGGGAGGACGAAAATGACCTAATTGATCATCCAATGACACAAACACATCTATTGGATGCACAAAATTGGTTTAAAACCCAAGTTGGACAAGAATATGCCTAGGGAGGACGAAAATTACCTAATTGATCATCCAATGATACAAATGAACTTATTGGATGCACATGATTTGGTAAAAACCCGAATTGGACAAGAATAAGCCTAGGAAGGACGAAAATGACCTAATTGATCATCCAATGACACAAACACACCTATTGGATGCACAAGATTGGTTAAAAACCCTAATTGGACAAGAATATGCTTATGGAGGACGAAAATGACCTAAATTGATCATCCAATGACACAAACACACCTATCGGATGCACAAGATTGGTTAAAAACCCTAATTGGACAAGAATATGCCTAGGGAGGACGAAAATGACCTAAATTGATCATCCAATGACACAAACACACCTATTGGATGCACAAGATTGGTTAAAAACCCTAATTGGACAAGAATATGCCTAGGGAGGACGAAAATGACCTAAATGTTAATCCAATGACACAACTCAAC
Organism: Cicer pinnatifidum; assembly: GCA_037974775.1. Classification (NCBI taxonomy): domain Eukaryota; kingdom Viridiplantae; phylum Streptophyta; class Magnoliopsida; order Fabales; family Fabaceae; genus Cicer; species Cicer pinnatifidum. The sequence goes on along the minus strand of JBBPBR010002105.1, from coordinate 3,748 downwards.
TTATTGGATGCATAAAATTGGTTAAAAACCCTAATTGGACAAGAATATGCCTAGGGAGGACGAAAATGACCTAATTGATCATCCAATGACACAAACACACCTATTGGATGCACAAGATTGGTTAAAAACCCTAATTGGACAAGAATAAGCCTAGGGAGGACGAAAATGACCTAATTGATCATCCAATGACACAAACACACCTATTGGATGCACAAGATTGGTTAAAAACCCTAATTTGACTAGAATAAGCCTAGGGTGGACGAAAATGATCTAATTGATCATCCATTGCCACAAACACACCTAATGGATGCACAAGATTGGTTAAAAACCCTAATTGGACAAGAATATGCCTAGGGAGGACGAAAATGACCTAATTGATCATCCAATGACACAAACACACCTATTGGATGCACAAGATTGGTTAAAAACCCTAATTGGACAAGAATAAGCCTAGGGAGGACGAAAATGACCTAATTGATCATCCAATGACACTAATGAACTTAATGGATGCACAAGATTGGTTAAAAACCCTAATTGGACAAGAATAAGCCTAGGGAGGACGAAAATGACCTAATTGATCATCCAATGACACAAACACACCTATTGGATGCACAAGATTGGTTAAAAACCCTAATTGGACAAGAATATGCCTAGGGAGGACGAAAATGACCTAAATATTAATTCAATGACACAAACAAAGGTATTGCATGCACAAGATTGGTTAAAAACCCTAATTGGACAAGGATAAGCCTAGGGAGGACGTAAATGACCTAATTGATCATCCAATTACACAAACACACCTATCGGATGCACAAGATTGGCTAAAAACCCTAATTGGACAACAATAAGCCTAGGGAGGACGAAAATGACCTAAATGTTAATCCAATGACACAACTCAACTTATTGGATGCACAAGATTGGTTAAAAACCCTAATTGGGCAAGAATAAGCCTAGGGAGGACGAAAATGACCTAATTGATCATCCAATGACACAAACACACCTATTGGATGCACAAGATTGGTTAAAAACCCTAATTGGACAAGAATAAGCCTAGGGAGGACGAAAATGACCTAATTGATCATTCAATGACACAAATGAACTTATTGCATGCACAAGATTGGTTAAAAATCCTAATTGCACAAGAATAAGCCTAGGGAGGACGAAAATGACCTAATTGATCATCCAATGACACAAACACACCTATTGGATGCACAAGATTGGTTAAAAACCCTAATTGGACAAGAATAAGCCTAGGGAGGACGAAAATGACCTAATTGATCATCCAATGACACAAACACACTTATTGGATGAACAAGATTGGTTAAAAACCCTAATTGGACAAGAATAAGCCTAGGGAGGACGAAAATGACCTAATTGATCATCCAATGACACAAACACACCTATTGGATGCACAAGATTGGTTAAAAACCCTAATTGGACAAGAATAAGCCTAGGGAGGACGAAAATGACCTAATTGATCATCCAATGACACAAACACACCAATTGGATGCACAAGATTGGTTAAAAACCCTAGTTGGACAAGAACATGCCTAGGGAGGACGAAAATGACCAAAATATTAATTCAATGACACAAACAAAGTTATTGGATGCACAAGATTGGTTAAAAACCCTAATTGGACAAGAATAAGCCTAGGGAGGACGAAAATGACCTAATTGATCATCCAATGACACAAACACACCTATTGGATGCACAAGATTGGTTAAAAACCCTAATTGGACAAGAATAAGCCTAGGGAGGACGAAAATGACCTAATTGATCATCCAATGACACAAACACACCTATTGGATGCACAAGATTGGTTAAAAACCCTAATTGGACAAGAATAAGCCTAGGGAGGACGAAAATGACCTAATTGATCATCCAATGACACAAACACATCTATTGGAAGCACAAGATTGGTTAGAAACCCTAGTTGGACAAGAATATGCCTAGGGAGGACGAAAATGACCTAATTGATCATCCAATGACACAAATGAACTTATTGGATGCACAAGATTGCTTAAAAACCCTAATTGGACAAAAATAAGCATAGAAAGGACGAAAATGACCTAATTGATCATCCAATGACACAAACACACCTATTGGATGCACAAGATTGGTTAAAAACCCTAATTGGACAAGAATAAGCCTAGGGAGGACGAAAATGACCTAATTGATCATCCAATGACACAAACACACCTATTGGATGCACAAGATTGGTTAAAAACCCTAATTGGACAAGAATAAGCCTAGGGAGGACGAAAATGACCTAATTGATCATCCAATGACACAAACACACCTATTGGATGCACAAGATTGGTTAAAAACCCTAATTGGACAAGAAGATGCCTAGGGAGGACAAAAATGACCTAATTGATCATCGAATGACACAAACACACCTATTGGATGCAAAAGTTTGGTTAAAAACCCTAATTGGACAAGAATAAGCCAAGGGAGAACGAATATGACCTAAATGTTAATCCAATAACACAAATGAACTTATTGGATGCACAAGATTGGTTAAAAACCCTAATTCGACAAGAATAAGCCTAGGGAGGACGAAAATGACCTAATTGATCATCCAATGACACAAACACACCTATTGGATGCACAAGATTGGTTAAAAACCCTAATTGGACAAGAATAAGCCTAGGGAGGACGAAAATGACCTAATTGATCATCCAATGACACAAACACACCTATTGGATGCACAAGATTGGTTAAAAACCCTAATTGGACAAGAATATGCCTAGGGAGGACGAAAATGAACTAATTGATCATCCAATGACACAAACACACCTATTGGATGCACAAGATTGGTTAAAAACCCTAATTGGACAAGAATAAGCCAAGGGAGGACGAAAATGACCTAATTGATCATCCAATGACACAAACACACCTATTGGATGCACAAGATCGGTTAAAAACCCTAATTGGACAAGAATAAGCCTAAGGGGGACGAAAATGACCTAATTGATCATCCAATGACACAAACACACCTATTGGATGCACAAGATTGGTTAAAAACCCTAATTGGACAAGAATATGCCTAGGGATGACGAAAATGACCTAATTGATCATCCAGTGACACAAATGAACTTATTGGATGCACAAGATTAGTTAAAAACCCTAATTAGACAAGAATAAGCCTAGGGAGGACGAAAATAACCAAATTGATCATCCAATGACACAAACACACCTATTGGATGCATAAAGATTGGTTAAAAACCCTAATTGGACTAGAATATGCCTAGGGAGGACGAAAATGACCTAAATGTTAATCCAATGACACAAATGAACTTATTGGATGCACAAGATTGGTTAAAAACCCTAATTGGACAAGAATAAGCCTAGGGAGGACGAAAATGACCTAAATGTTAATCCAATGACACAACTCAACTTATTGGATGCACAAGATTGGTTAAAAACTTTAATTGGGCAAGAATAAGCCTAGGGAGGACGAAAATGACCGAATTGATCATCCAATGACACAAACACACCTATTGGATGCACAAGATTGGATAAAAACCCTAATTGGACAAGAATACGCCTAGGGAGGACGAAAATAACCTAAATGTTAATCTAATGACACAACTCAACTTATTGGATGCACAAGATTGGTTAAAAACTCTAATTGGACAAGAATAAGCCTAGGGAGGACGAAAATGACCTAATTGATCATCCAATGACACAAACACACCTATTGGATGCACAAGATTGGTTAAAAACCCTAATTGGACAAGAATA